>PVIU01010848.1:0-44865 GCA_004026605.1 Ondatra zibethicus | reverse complement strand
TAAGTGTACTTCTCACTTTCTCTTCTATAAGGTTCAGTGTGGCTGGCTTTATATTGAGGTCTTTGATCCATTTGGATTTGAGTTTTGTACATGGTGATAGATATGGGTCTATTTTCATTTTTCTACATGTTGATATCCAGTTATGCCAGCAACACTTGTTGAATATGCTTTCTTTTTTCCATTTGATAGTTTTTGCTTCTTTATCAAATATCAGGTATTCGAAGATGTGTGGATTGATATCCGGGTCTTCTATTCAGTTCCATTGGTCCTCCTGTCTGTTCTTATGCCAGTACCAGGCTGTTTTCAGTGCTGTAGCTCTGTAGTAGAGTTTGAAGTCAGGGATTATGATGCCTTCAGAAGTTCTTTTGTTGCCCAGGATTGTTTTGGCTATCCTGGGTTTTTTGCTTTTCCAAATGAAATTGAGTACTGTTCTTTCTAGGTCCTTGAAGAATTTTGTTCGGATTTTGATGGGTATTGCGTTGAATCTGTAGATTGCTTTTGGTAGGATTGCCATTTTTACTATATTAATTCTGCCTACCCAAGAGCATGGGAAGTCTTTCCATTTTCTGGTGTCTTCTTCAATTTCTTTCTTCGAAGATTTAAAGTTCTTGTCATACAAGTCTTCCACTTGTTTGGTTAGAGTTACTCCGTGTTTCTCAACTCTTAACACAGTTTAGGACCTCATGCTTAGGGAATGATGCCACCCACAGTGGGCTGAGTCGTCCATATCAGTCACTTAAGACAGTCTTCCACAGACTCACCCACAGGCCAACCCAATGTAGACAGTCCCTCACTGAGACTCTCTTCCCATGATATTCTAGGCTGTGTCCGTTGGCAATTAAAGCTAATGGTCATAGTGGGGCAAGGCTCGACTAGGTTTGTGGGATCCCTTCTGCAGCTGTATGCACCTTCCATACACTACACCAGGCTCAGAGCTCGCCTTGGTCTCTCTGTCATTGGGGAACAATGTCCCTTTGGTGCAAACACAGACACTAGATTCCTGTACTAAGGAGTGGCTTTTCTGTATCATTTGAAACTAATTTAGGCTAGAATAATGTGGGGAAGGGCTTTTTATTGTTGTCGTCTGTTTCTTTTGGCATCCGGTTTTATTTTATGTGGCTCTAAAGAGGCCCTTCAGGGTCACTAAGACCACAAACCTTTACTCTCTCCCTGTCCTTGCCAGACGGTACCCTGCAGAGCCTGGAGCAATGGCAACCTTCTTTTGTCTATGGCTCTGATAAATAGTCCTGCATGGTAGAGGAGCCCAGAAACCTGCTTTCATGTTAATTTATCTAGCCATAAGCAATGCTTGTAGCATGGCTGGGTACAGCAGAAGGGAGGCGCCTACAGCCTGGTCACAGGAAGAAGCCCTAGAGTGATGGGGAGACGTCTGGTGCACCCCGAGGTGCCTGTTCAACATTGCAGTGCTCTGGAGAAAACAGAAGCAGGGAGAAGGTGAGTAGGAAGAGATGGAGCCAGGAGGAAGGAAGGAGGAAGAGCACAGGTGTGAATAGCTTCAAAAGAGCCATGGTTGGGCTCTGGGGGCCTTGGGAGCTAAAGCGGAGGCCGTGCTGGTCTGCTCTGTCCTCACCCTCTGTTGGAGCTGTCCTTCCCCTGCGTGGTCTAGGTGCCACCCTTGTGTGGCCACAGCAAGGCTGTGAGTAGCCTGACTCTACCATATACAGAGACGCGTGCACACACACATGCATGCACACACATGCACGCACACACACACCATGCTTCAAGAAGGCTGTGGGCATGTGTGCAACAGGCTGTTGGACTTAGTTTTGTCCTGTGCACCTTCTTGGTGTCAGTAGCTCACATCACTGAAAACCACTGACGTCCCATGTTCTGCCGGACTCTCTTCACCAGGGGATCCCCTTCCATGCCCTTGTTAGTGTGGGTATTTAATAGTGACAAAGAAGATATTTGCCACATCAGATCCAGCCTGTGGAGTCTATCCAGGTGTAGCCTCAGGGTGCAGCTGAGAAAACAGCAGCCTCTTTGTTTTCCTTTCCATTGCCTTCTGTGACCCCCATATTACCAGCATATATTTCTGTCTTTTTTTAGAGTAAATACCTGTCATCCACCAGCTGTCCCCTGAGGATCTGGTGACCTGTTGGCACAGAGAGTGTCATCTACCCAGAAGTGAGGGTCACCATTGTTAGCTGAGGCGGGTGGAGGGTGAGAGGTCTCTGTGGTTTTCCTGCCTTTCCGTTTGCCCTCAGCTTCCAGCACATTAGTGCTAGTTCTAGGGTCTGCTCTCCAAACACCCGCGCCGCTCTCCTAGCTAAGTGAAAAATTACAGTTAATTATAGACCAGGAAGCTCGTGCAGAGGATGGTGGAGCCTGCGAATGTAAGCCGTGTTTACTTTTCCCCCAGTGGCTGAAGCAATGCTGAGAACTCAGGATTAGCACAGACCCAAAATAAACATAGAAGGTGGCCTCGCAGGTCAGGCAAACCAGTCCAAGGCATCCATCCAGCTGACTTCTAGCGAGCAAACTCAGGGCGGGCAAAATGGCACTTGGACAGATAGAGAACAATACTTCACCACACTCAGCCCAGGGTGGCAGGGTGGAGGAGGTTCCTGCCAAATTGCTTCTTTACAGACCACTGTCCGAGGCCAAAGCCCAGACCCTCGGCATAGGGGCTGGGCGGGCATGGCTGCCGTTACTGTTAACTATTAATATGAGTGAATCACGCGTGTAGTGCTTTTTACATTTCCAGCTCGGCACATCATCTGTTTCTCTGTGTCGCAAGAAGGACTCTGAAGAGAAACTGAGGCACAGAGTAGCTAGGTGGCTCTGTGGGTGGCAGGATGCAGCTTGGTGGCCTTGGCTGTCCTGTGCACTGGCTGGCACAGGTGGAGAATAGTGGTTCATGGCACATGAGGACATGAGGTGCATCCAGTGTTTCGTTAATGGGTTTTAATCATGTGTTCTTGCTCCCACCGCCGCAGGAGGATTTCTACCACTTCCTCCTGAACACACCAGGAGAGCTCACCCCTTCAAAAGCCCCTGAGGACTGTGGTCACAGTGCCTCCTGTTTGAAGACTTGGTGGCATGTCTTGGGTGGCATAGACTTGTCGAGGTTGTGTTCTTCCTCGCAGACACTGGCGCAGCCCATCCACAGTGCCCTGGACATTGTCCGTTCTCCCCATTCCTCTCATTCCACAACATTCTGTGCTTGCATGGCTGCTTTGCCATTGCAGGAAAGGCACATCTCTGCCCTTCGCTCAGTGGAGCAGATTAATTTGAAATTGCTGTAGTCAAAACTGTACATCAAGCAGATGTTAGGTTCTGCGGCCCCAAGGTGGAGTCAGTTTCCTGTCCTTTTGGCAGTCTCCATTTCTGTTTGCACTCTCTGCCCATCTCTCGCTTTCCACAAGGCTTCTGAGGTGTATGTGACTCTGATGTACCTGCCCAGCATTCTCAGCACTTGTGCCATGTGAGATCTGTCTCAGTGTCAGTGCCAAGCTGCTGTCATCTGAACACGGAGGGACAAATGAGATGATTGAAAACACTGAGCTGGACCATGCGGTCCAGTCTTCCTCCCCTTCCCTCAGGGTGAGCATGAATTGTTCCAGAATCTCAGCTCTCATCATGGTGCCTGTTTCTTCCTTTACCTCCCTTCTTGCCCATCTCTGCCTCTTGGTACCCTTGGCTCATCACCATCCACAATGCCCATCACAGCTACCTTGCCCGATCTCAAGGATGTGTGTACTGTTGTTCAGTTACCTCACCCAGTGTTGCCTCCCCGGAGGATTCAGAAGCACACTTTGGGTTTGGAAAGCAGGCTTCAGCAGCAGGTTTGCCTGGAAGGACCCACGGACAGTCCTGGACTTCTGTGTGTTTTCCCAATGGCCATGACAGTGGGAAGAGCTATATGAGCAAAGGGTTTTTCTGGGCCTCAGTTTTCAAAGTCCCCAGAGAGCTGAAGTAGGCTCCAAGGTAGCGATTCCACAGCCACAGTGCTCAGTGTGACTGGGCAACCCATAGTGCCTTCTTGGAGATAAAAATCCTGTAACCAAAAATAAGTTAGAAAAAAATGGAAGGATATGCAACAGATCTCACACCTTTAAATCTCAAACTATACCTTTTGTAACTCACATCTAACATGTAATATCCGTATTACATACATGGCCTTCTGTGGAACACGCACAGTGAGATAGAGTTTATGGTTATAGAGATGGCACAATCTACATGCGCCACATCTTGGAAGCATGAGCGCTGCTCTGGCCTCTGATCTCTGCTCCCCATTGCCTGCTCTCAATATATTCCCTCTCTCCCTACAGAAGCTGTACCGCAAGGAGATCAAGCCTCCCTTCAGGCCGGCAGTGGGCAGACCTGAGGACACCTTCCACTTTGACCCCGAGTTTACCGCGAGAACACCCACAGGTATGTACCGGTTCCTCCCAGTTGGTCTGATCCCATCTGACTCCAGAGAGACTGTATGAAGAACACTCCCTTAGGGAGTAACTTTTCGACGCATGTGGTCTTCCTGACTTCTGCCAATTCTCACTATTCCTCGTGTGACAGACACACACAAGCAATCAGGGCTCCGTGAACCCCTCTCTGGCTGTGAGGAGTTAGGCAGTGACAGTCCTCCCAGGGACACACAGGCAGGACACAGAAAAGAAGCAGGTGGCTCACTGCAGTGATCTGTGGGAGAAGGTGGCTATCTTTAGGTCTGTGGGCTTATGAACTAAATGTTATTTCTGTGAACGCTGGGGCCTGTCTGATGGATACAGTGCAACTAGATCCCAGCACAGAAACTTAGCTTCATGGTGTTTGAGATCTCTGGGGTCTGTGGCTCTCTCAGCTCCCGTAAACATTAGTGTTCTGCTTTCCGTGATTGCCTTAGACCACTGTGATGGGGCAGGACTGGAGGGCTGGTGGCATAGCAAGAGGTGTGTGTGTGTCACAGTCGGGGGGACTGGGTTCAAGGTCAGGTTGCTGGCAGGGTCTGTTCCTGGTTCGGACTCTCTATGGTTGGTCACCTCCCATGGCCTCTCGTGGCCTTTCCTCTGTGAATGGGGAACCTGCAGAGCGCTGTGTTACACCAGTCCTGTGGGAGGAGGGACCACTCCCTGACTTCTCCCGTGAGGACCCTGTCTGCAAACACAGCTGCCTGTGGGCAGGGCAACGGGAGCCACTGCAGTGTGGTAACAAGCAGAGCGGAGCCTCAGCCCCTGTCGACTCAGGGAGCCAGTTCAGCCAGCTGTTGGGGAGCTCCTGGAGGTTGTGCATGGATTCTTTGGGATTTCTCACTGCTTTCAAATAGGAAATGGTATATGGCAAAATGGCATGAAGAGCCAGGGCAGTGTGTGCATTGATTCTGGACATTCAACCCCAGACAGCACACAGATGGTTCCCTCTGACCTCTGGGCCCTGCCCCTGCCTAGAGAAGACCGATGTAGACCCACAACGCTGAGGAAGGATTGTCCTTGAGTATGGTCATGCCACCGAGCAGTCAGTCCCAAGACAGCATGAGCCAGTGCACAGAGGAGCATTCCTAGCCAGGTGCTGAGGTCAGGAGGTCAGAGCCTGGTGACCACCTGAGCGGCTCACCAGTCCTCCTACATCTAACCCCAAGATGAAGGAACACAAAAGCAGTTTACTCTGCCTGTGAGCCAGAGCAGACTCCACCCAGACCTTGGGGACAGCAGGGTCCTCATTGGGAAGGGTAGCAATAGTTACGAGTCTGTCATGGGAAGCTGCATGTTTAAAATGCTCCAGGCAAGCTAAGCGGCTCTGCTGAGCGCAAAGGGGCTAATGCAGGGTCTTCCAACGATCATGTGTGCGTTCGGTATTCCACGGGGAATTCAAGCTCCAACCTAGTTGGTTGTTGTTGCGTTAAGTAAACCTCGTAAGCCTTTTGTGCATAGAAAATGATGTTTCATCTTAATATTAGCCCAAGGAAAACCCATCAGACATGGAGCATACAACCCTGTGTCTAGAACTGGCTTAAGTCATCCCTTAGTATTGTGGTTTGTTCAGATACTAATAGCTTGTCAAGCAGTTTGCCTTAGGGGGAGGCAGTAATGGAAGTGCTGAAGATGCAGAGAAGTCACCCTGATTTTCCCAGCACAGGAGCTGAGTAGACTACTATGTTAAAGAAAGAGCAAAGGTGTGATTCAGAAACCGTCTAGAAACTGAGGCTGTTCATGCTGTAGACTTTCCATCTCGATTAACGTGAAGCCGCAAGCGACCTTAGGCTTCCTGATCAGAAGTCACCTGCTCGGTGGAGCGTGTCAATCTAAGGTCTGAGAATCTTTCCCCCTGGCCAGGAGCTCGTCGGTGCTTTTAAAAGTTGACTTTTTTAGGTTCCCTTGCAATTTCGCTCTTCTGGATGAGCTCGGCAGCACTCAGCACCCTCAACTGAGTATAAAGCATTCTAAATTCTATTCCTACTACCTGCCATTTACTGGCCATGAGGCCTCACATATCAGATGTCAGTTCCTCTGGCATCTTGCAGAGACCTCTGCACTCTGGCAGACCAGCCATCCTTGCGCCTCTGCTGACTTCTTGGCTCAATGCAGAGAGACGCATGCATCTTTACTGCCTGGAAAACATTGTTGCCTCGGTCTGCATTTTCTCATAACTAAAAATGCGTCAGTTCAAGTTCACATGACCTGTTCCCTACATACATGCACAGGCACACACACCAGTGTGCTGTAAACAGACCCCGGTCTAGTCCCTTAGCACTGCCAGGCTCAGTGAATTCCTAGAACAGCCCAAGTTCTTAACCCTAAGTCCCTGAGACTGACATACTCATTGTTAAACCTTTTCCTCTGGTCCGGTCTCTCACTGTTAAGAGAAGGCAAGAAAATAGACCTCAAAGCCAGGAGCCCGTGCTGGGCAAAGGAAGACAACCAAAGCTTCTGACACAACAGGAGCCCGCCCAAACCGAGGGCCCGGGCTGAGGGAAGCAGCCGTCTGTATTAAACTTCATTCTGCCATTGGGTGTCTCGCTGCACATAACTTCACGTTCTAAAAACAGTCCTGCCAAGCCTTGCCTTTTAATTAAGCATCCCTAGTCTAGCACATTTGGAATCCATTTCCAGGCAGTCACACTCGGTCACATTAATTCAGGGTCACATGAGTATCTGTCTATGTGCGAGACTGCAAGGCAGCAAATCTCGGGTCTGTTCTCTTTCTGTCCAGGGGTCTTAAGATGAACCTGTATCCAGGAAGCTTCCTGTCTCTTACGTTGGGCTGGCATCTCTGCCCCAGGAAAGCACATGGTGGGGGCTATTTCCAACCAACTACAACCAGGCCCTATCTGGGATCAGAGCCCCCGCTCCTCACTGGGCTTGGCCCTGGACTGTGAAGCAGCGGCCCTCATAAACAAACCTGTACCCAAAGCAGATTATGAAGGAACAAAAAATACTTTCCTCGAAGGTGCCGCTCCCTCCCCACCATTGTTCCTAGGTCAAAGTAAAGGACTGGAAGGGGAGGAAAGGGCACTCTGTCTCCTCAGGGTAAATGATTCCAGAATGTGTAAATATACACTTGTTTATTCTCTCATATATATCTCTATATAATGTGTAAATATGTATATATGTACATATGATGTTTACTGTAGTATATATTTTTAAATTGTCACATACAAGAAAAAACCAAGTTATCTATTATAAATATTATTAGTTACTATATTATTCATATGTTATTTATTTATATATCCTGATATATTACAGAATTTGTTATAGATTACAAATTTCATTTACTTCTCATATATAAATACATTTGATATTTACATAACTGAATCTTCGATTTACAGTGGGCAAGTTCTCACTATTTGACAACATCCTTTTTCTGTCTTTCTTCTCTCTCCTGTCTTTTTCTTTTTAATTTTTGTTGTTGTTGTTATTTCTGTTGTTTTCTTGAGTCGGGTCTTGTCATGTAGCCCAGGCTGGCCTTGAGCTTGTGATCTTCCTGGCGCAGCCTCCCAGGTCTGCCAGTTCAACAGGAGGATACCACCACACTTGACTCGTGTTTGACATCTTTGTTTTTGCTTTCAAACTATTAGGATTACACTTCTGTGTCTGTCCATAACTGTGTCTGGTTGTCATAGTCGGTCACCTAAGGGATGGGGACAGCTAAAATACAAACTGAATTCAGATCCTTAATACTCACAAAAAAGTCCAACTCAGAGGCCAGTGGGCTGGCTCGGAGGGTAAAAATCCTGATAACTTAAGTTTGATCCCTAGAAACCCACAAATAACTGAAAGTGGTGGCTGACATCTGTAATCCCCACACTCCCGTGGGAATCAGAGATACGAGAATTACCCAGATGCTCCTGGATGACTGCCTTATTTACCTTCCTGTTGCTTAGCTAAAACAAGAGAGAAAGGGTTTATTTGGCTCACAGTCTCAGAGGGTTCAGCCCATCATGGCTTGAAAGGTGTGGTGAGAACACATTGCATCGGTGAGAAAGAGCAGGAAATAGGGTCTGGCTACAAACCTCAAAGCCCGCCTCCAGTAATGCACTTCCTCCAGTAGACTCCATCTCCCAGAGTTCCATGGCTTTTCCAAACAGACCAGCTAAGGACACATGAGCCTATGGGAGATATTTCATGTTCAAACCATGGCAACCAGATAGCCTAGAGTATACAGCATGGCAGGAACAAGACAGACAAGGTGGAAGGAGAGAAAGAAAGACTCCTGAAAGTTGTTCTCTGACCTACACACACACACATGCACACATATACACACACACACATGCACACACACATACACACACAAACACATACACACACACATACACACACAAACACATACACACACACAAATAAATTAATTAATTAAAGCCAGGTATGGCACTGTATCTGTAATTCCAGAACTGAGTACATGGAGACACATGGTTCTAGAGTTCTGTGGCCAGGCATCCTAGCTAAATCAATAAAATAAACCCCAAGTTCAATGAGAGACCCTTTCTTCAACAACAACAACAAAATAGGTGTAAAGTGACCAAAGAAGGCATGTGATATTGACTTCTGACCTTCATACAAACAAGTTCACACATGTATGCACCCCCAAAGGCATACAGCATGCACCCCCCCACACACACACACATATACCACCCAGCAGTAAAGCATTCTGATGTAGGCAGACTGTTACTAATTGTGGTTGTGTGAAACACGATTAATAAAAGCTCAGAGACTGAAATGGGGTTCAACCTGAAGATCTGAAAAGCAAAGCAGCCAGCCTCTGGCTATTATCTCTACCTCAGTCTGCAATGGCGATGCTGCCTCCAGGAATCTCAGAATGAGACTGTGACTGAGAGCTGTCTCCTCCCGTCTGATAATCCTCTCTGGTTCTGGGACTAAAGGTGTGCACCACTACCGCCTGGTTTCTATGGCAAATTAGTGTGGCTACTGGGATTAAAGGCCTGTGTTATTGCAACCTGGTCTGTAAGGCTGGCCAATGTGGTTGTTTTACTTTTCTGATGTTCAGGCAAGCTTTACTTATTAAAATACAAATGAAATGTCACTACTGTTGCGATGTCCTTAACAGTGGCATGTAGGCTGGCTGTGACTTTTTGCTGTCACAAATAATGCTAAGGACATTTTCTACACTTACTGTACTTCTGAAAGTAATTCTGAGGACTAAGTTCCAAGGCTCAGGCTGGCTCTCCAGAGGACGTGTGACTTTGAGAGTGCAGGGGCCATTGCCTATCCCTCCTCTTCCAAGAATCCATGCCAATTCGAGTTCCCTCCTTCAGCCCTGAGATTGCTTTCCTTTGGTCAAATCTAGATGTTCAGGCTGCCTGCACTTTTACAGATCCCTTAGCTTTCATCATCCCATTTAATAAGCATTCCCACTCATCTCAGCCTGAGCATCTCCAGTCATGGTGCCCATAAGATGGCTTCTTCTGCCCATTCCTGTCTGTCACGTATCCCCCCCCCCCCCCGCCTCCGCCAGCCGTTTACTTATCTTCCTGTTTACCTAATGGCGAACCAGGAGGAGAACCATAGCATAGCAGTCCTGCTTTGGAAACAGCCCTCATGGAATTTAGAAAAGTCAACCACTCTTCTGCTGGACTGTGGGCAGCAGGGACTTTGCCCACGTGTCCTGGAGGAACAGAGCAGGGTAGTCTTGGCACATAGCTGTGCAGGTGTGGAAGGCGCTGTGCTGGCTGTGCGCTGGGCCTTGGGCAGAAGTCTGGGCTGTAGGTGAATGTGGAGCTGGGGAAATTCTTGACTTTTCTCTGATTGTCTTTAGGCATGCAGCACCTGCTTAGCCCAGAAAGGAGATGCTGAGCTCATGGTAGCCCTGCTTTCTGGCAACTCCCCCTAGAGTTTCTGGCAGCTTTTTGCTTTGTTCTATAGTAGGGAGAGGTGTTGGGTTCTGTTGAAGAATATCCAGTAACTTCCAAAGTCAGTAACCTAAAAACATGTGATCAATGATTATCTGAAAACTTCCGTGTGATGCGTGTTTGCCGAATCAGACTCTTGGCAGCACCTGAAATAGTTTCATGTGTTTCTGCCTCTCTACTCATATGTACCCTCGCCAACACACATGCTGCATGTGTAGTTACTACACACATGTGCACACCATTGTCTTTCCGTGGCCCACCTGGCTCTCATGAAGTGTGAACCCTGCACTGCTCATCCACAGACTCTCCCGGTGTCCCCCCAAGTGCAAACGCCCATCACCTGTTCAGAGGATTCAGCTTCGTGGCCTCCAGCCTGGTCCAGGAGCCCTCACAGCAAGACATGCCCAAGGCCCCCATTCACCCCATTGTGCAGGTAAGTCTGCTTACCCCAGGAGCTCAGTTCAGGGCCCTGATGCCTGGCCTTGGAGACCCTGAGGATTTTTATCACCTCAGTGTTGGGTGCCAACAGTGAGTCAGTGAAAGATAACTCCCTGCCCCTAAATGTTACTGAGTGTTGCTATGGTGATCTTCCTGGTGGTTTTAACTCTTACACATTCGTTTCTAAAAAGGAAAAATAAATCTGAGGAGAGGATCCCCATGGATGTCTGTGCCTCTATCTTCTCTATGGGAACTGTGGGTGCCATGTCGTCAGGGGTCACTGGGGATGCTGTTTAGACTTCTGTATTATATGAATATAGCTAGAACTCAGAGAACTCAGAAGGATTCAGAGTAAACTCACTTGAGCACTTGCTGTCTCCATTCATTATAATCAGATAGCATTGAATTGATTTCCCTGGCCTTTGTCTCCCTGTGGCTGTGCTTAGTGGGGCGTTTGTTCTTGGTGGTGAGCAGGCGGGGACTGAGCACTTGGGCCAGAACTGACTTGTGGTTTAAACATTTGGGCTCAGTGCTTTTCTCTGAATACTGACTCTGGAAACGGCACCGTAGCCACATACAAATGCATCTGCCCTGGCTCCACAGACTCTCACCACCACGGGTCTCTGGGGGAAAACAAGTGCTCAGCAGGCCCATAATTTCCAGGTGTTAGAATGTTAAAAGCCGCAGGCCATAGGAACTCTGGAACCATCGATGTGCAGCTCTGTGACCTTGAGCAAAGGACTTAGTTTCCTCGAGCTCCCAAGTCCCCAGGGTCCCTAGATCTGTGTGTCTGTTGCCACATGCGCCGGTGAGGAGCTGCTGACCACTCCTGTCTTGGCCTCTGCAGCAATTACATGGGAACAATATCCACTTCACTGATGGCTACGAGATCAAGGAGGACATCGGGGTGGGCTCCTACTCGGTGTGCAAGCGTTGTGTCCACAAAGCCACTGACGCGGAGTACGCTGTGAAGGTAAGGCAAGGAGCCCTGGCCTCGCCGAGCAGCGCCGCCAGCTGGGACGCGGGTGCTGAGCACGCTCTGCCCAGCCACAGTTTCTGAGATCAGTGTGGGAGACTTCAGTTTGTTTTGATATGAGGTCACCCATTTAAAAATTATTTTGCAAGCTGGGTGTGGTGGCACACAGCTGTAACTAAAGTCCTCAGGAAACTGAGGTAGGGGAACTGAGTGTTCCAGACGAGGCTACATAGCAGGACCCTATCTCAAAGGACCAAAAAAAAAAAACTCTTTTCAAATCATAAATATTTCAGTTATGTCCAATATGGAACCAATCATCTTTAGTAACTAAGTATAGCACGCCAAGAATCATAGCCCTAAGCACACACTATCTAGGAAGACAGAAGTGGGCAGACGGGCATAGCATTTATCAAAGGAAGGAAAGTGGGGGAGGAAGGAAGGAAAAAAGATATAGCTGTGAAAAAATAATCAAAGAAATAAATAGAAATATAGAATAAAGGGGACAGCTAATGCTTTTCTCCAGCCACCAAAACCTGTGTATAGTAGAGTGACACCCGTGATCCAATTTGTCAAGCTCTAGGTAATCATTTTCACCTCTGTAGCTGTTATAGATTAACTATTTGACCTGAGCATCCAAAATGCTAATTTCTAGAGCTTTCTAGTTAGTAAGCTAAAGCTTCCTTCTTCTGAAGTCAGCATCTAACATACACAGAAGCACATACCATACATCACACGCTGCGCAGTCTCTCTCCACAACCATGAGGTGGTCTAACCTGAGCCACCCACCCCTGACACATGAGAATAGGGCTGGAGAGATGGCTCAGGGGTGGAACGCTTGCGGCAGAGCGCGTGGACCTGACTTCAAGTCTGCACAACCTGCATAAAGCCAGGTGTGTAGCACACATCTGTATTGAGTTCCTCGGTGAGATGGGAGGCAGAGACAGGAGAATCCCAGGATTGCTTAGGCCGGCTAGCCTGGCCTATGCAGAGATGAACAAATGAGAACGAGACTGTTGGAATGGAAGGGCTGAATCCTGAGATTGTTCTCTGACCTAGACACCTATGCTGTGGCATGTGTGCACCCCTATACACACATACACACACAGACACACAGACACAGACTTGAGGGTCAAAGTCTGAGGCTACCTCACCATGACGTGAACCATCCCGGCTCTTCAGAGAGCGCAGGGAGAGGCGGAGCTGACCAGCGAGGCCAGGGCAGTTTCCGCTCATTGTGGTTTTCCAGGCTCTGAAAAGGCTGCTTGGTCCACTGAGCCCGGGGCACTGTGCGTCCTTTCTTGACATTGGACATTTCTCAAAAGCATATTCTCAAGAGAAAATGTGTCTTCACAACCCGTCTACCCCAGGTTTCTCAGGCTGTGAAAACATTCAGCAGCTTTTAGCAAAACAGACGCCAGCCAACCTCTCAGGAATCTGTGACCTTTTGACAAATTGGTCCGAACTTCCTGGAGTGCACGAGGTGATCACAGTGGGAACGGGAGCTCACAGTTATGGCTGCGTCAGCACCAGGGTCACGCAGCCGACCCTGCTGGGGCACAGTCACGGGTCTAGATGCGCGTGGCTGGGGTGTACAGAAGATCTGTGTTCTGCCTCACCCTGGAGGACTTTTCAGTGCTTTGTGCCTTGTGTGGGCTTCTTAGTATTTCTCTGTGTGAGTTGTTTCTCACAGAAATTCTTTAGATTGTTCATCTTGAGGCCAGCACTCCTAGAAGCAAACGGC
This sequence comes from Ondatra zibethicus, assembly GCA_004026605.1. Taxonomy (NCBI): domain Eukaryota; kingdom Metazoa; phylum Chordata; class Mammalia; order Rodentia; family Cricetidae; genus Ondatra; species Ondatra zibethicus. The sequence continues at coordinate 31,389 of PVIU01010848.1, read as the reverse complement.
GCTGCCAGAGAGCCTAAGAAACACATCCATTGTGCAGCCAGCTCGGCAGCCCGAAGGGCCCTTCTAGAAACAGCCCATTCCTGTGCAGTGCTCTTCTGTGTGCTGCACCTCAGTCCCATTGACGAGGCCAGTGGCGTGCTTTCTGGTCTTCCCACATCCAGCTCTCACGCAGAGCCTCCATCTGGAACTGGCTTTGTCGGGAGTTAGGACACTGTCCTGAAAGATCCTGTTGAGGTCTGACCATGTGCAATCTGTGACAGCTCCCCTTCCCAACCTGTGCACCCCAGGAAGAAAAGCTAAGTGTTGTATGTCTAGTTGACAGTAGAAGAAGAGCTAGGAGTTCCTGTTTGTCATTGAAGCCTTGAAAGTCCCTGGACAAACCAAGTGGTAGACATGTGGGGATCCCCTTGTCCTTTCTAAGACTATAGTGGGTCATAATTTATTGTTTGGAAAATACTTAAATTAACCCTCGCGGAACAGAACAGGACCATGGAAAGCTGGGCAAGACAGTTTCCACAAGCTCCTTGTGGATGGGCAGCAATAAGTCCACTTCTCTGAGGGCTGAGTCTTTACTGGGTTCAAAGATGGAAGAGCCAACAGTTGATGGACTCTGTGTCCACGCAGCTCCCATGAGCAGAGCCTGTGAACTCACACAAGCTGGGCGTGTGGTGGGGGCAGATTGAAGACAGAGGCCTGTGCTCATGCACGGTAGTGCTTGCTCAATTCCGAGAGCATACCTCCCCTTTGACTTCGCCTTCAGGAATCCTGCTGCCTTCTATCTTTGCATCTCTGGCGCATCCTTTCTCTCTGGTCACAGAACCAGAGGCCACAGCAGGAGAGTAACTGAGACTCCGAGGTTGACAGAGACGCACTTCCGCAGCCTTTCCTCATGCCCTTGCCTTTCCAACCAGCACCTTAGCCCACACACGGCAGCTCCTTACAGACACCCCTGCCTCCTGTGGCTGAAGTTCTGGGGAGGCAGTGAACCTGGTCAGTACGAGGCAGCGACCACACTCCTCGGCAGCACACCCGTTCTTGCTAAATGCCTACAGTTTGGATCAGACAAAAATTAAAGATCCTTGCTGCCAAGCCCAATGGGCGGAGTTCCATTCCCAGGACCTGCATGGTGGACGGAAGGTGCCAGCTCCGGGTTGTCATCGGCCTTGCACGTGCCCTGTGCTGTGCATGGCCACACACAACTAAAGGAGTGAGTGCAATAAAGCTAAAGTGCCTTGGAGTTGTTCCGAAGTGTGTGTCGCCCCTTTCTCCCAAAGCTATGTTAGTTGTTTCCTTTGGTCATTTCCACTCCTTGTGGCCTCCTTTTCCCTCTGGAACCCTCTCCTCCTCCCAACACCCGCCCTACTCCACGTCCATTCTGCCTGTGGCCACTGAGCTGAATCATGTCTGATCCAGAGCAACGTATCTGTGGCCACACCTTGAAAAATCTGAATCCCCTCCCCTAACAGCTCTTCACTGCTACTAATCCCCACCCCACCCCCACCCCTGACAAGGCCTGGGGGCCCTCCTGGGCCTGTCACCATCATTAAGGTGTCTGATTAGTGCAGGGTGAAAGATGAGGATCCCGGCCCATTCTTCCGTGTCCGGACAGCCAGTTTTCCTGATGCGTTTTTGGCTTCTCTGTGAGAAATTGGATGGTGGTTTTGGATGTATGTCACCCTGTTTTTAACTCCAGCAGAGGATGTGACCACCACACCCAGGACAGAACAGGCCTCACTGCCCACGGGAGGCCGAGTTTGAACCCATGGCATGTCGTCTGTGCACAGCGGTGTTTTCTTGCCTGCGCTCGCTTCCATTCTGTGTACATAACTTGTCAACCAGCAAGGAAGTGGAATCAAACAGATGCTTGTCCTGGGGAGAGCTTATTTTTAGAAGGACTAATTAGCATGGAAATTTTAATTTTTTTTCCTGCCAAGAAAACACTGGAGTTCTTACTCTTTGTCGTTTATTTAACTCTACAGGGGAAACTCTTAGTTTTTTTTTTTTTAAGTAATTACACACTCTACTTAACTTGCTTCCAACACACTAGGGTACATCCAACAAGTGGAAAGAAGTGGACCTGGGGGGTGCATCCTGCTTGCCCAGGTGCTAGCCCTGCTGCCGTCAGACCCCGCCTGCATGTGGCTCAGCACCTAGAAAGGGTGCTTCAGTGACAGGGAGCCTGAGACATACAAAGAGGGACACGCACAGACACGGAAAGGGGAAACTGGAGAGGTGGGGGAAATGCCTTGGTAGCAGCATCAGCCACCAGCACATGTGAGTACCCTGTTAAGAAGAGCCATCTTCCTGTGCCAGCCATGGTGGCAGGCACATACCATGCTCCAGGTACATACAGGCCTTGGCTTACCACCTCTGAGAAGCGTGAAAGGCACACCCGTGGGGAGCTTACCCACCTTCAGCAGGGACAGCTGCCCACCAGGCAGGATGCTGCCCGACCCTTCTACGCCTCTCTTCTGGTGAAAGAGCCGTGAGACACACACCTCCCCTTCCTCCTGCCTGTGACTGTGGGTGTCTCTACTATCAAGCCTCTACCTGGAGGGAAGAGCCAAGAATGTGGTCCACAGGACTTGCTCTAGTTGGAGGTAAACCCAACTGCATCATCCCAGGAAGCCATCCCACCAGCAAACTCACTGGAGGATCTTGTGTATTTTTCCACCACTCTACAGCCACCCGAGGGAACGCTTCACTTCCCTATGATATTCAGTGTGTTTTCATGGTCCACCATGATCATGTACATGTTCATGTGTGTGCCATGTTATTACAGACTAACCAGCATGTCCTCTAGCACCTCCTGGTCGAACATACAGATTAATTCTTACTGCAGTCTTAAAGTGTTACTCAGTGTCAGCGAGATCTTAAGGTCTTTAAGAAACGGGATTGGTTCACACGTGTTTATGGCTATCGTCAGAATTTGTCTCATGACTTACACCCAAAGAACACACAGGAATAAGACAGATGCCGCGGTGAGGAAGGGTCAAGCATTGTTTTATGATAGTGGCAGTGTTCTCACATTTGAGTCTTAACAGATAATATTCACTTGATTCCAGATTCAAAAGCTATACTCAAGGAAACCTCGGGGTCCCCCAGTCCTAACTCCATCCCCTTCTTACCCATTTCCCCTTCATTGGAAGTCAAGGTTTTTGATAGTCTCCTATTCCTTTCCAGGGTTATTTATGCATCTTCAAGAAAATGTCTACATTCCTTTTCTGCTCTTAAAATAAGTGACAGTGTCGGGCGCACCTGTGGTGCTTTTCCAACTCAAGTGTCCCTGGTGGTCGACAAAAGGCTTCCTCTTGTTCATTCCACACCAGCTCCTTCAGAAGAGACCAGATTGATGTTAGGAGTAGATGACCTTATCTTGAAAATTACTTTGAGAAAAAGTGCATCTATCTCTAAATCATCCACGCCATGAATATATTGCAAAGGGAATATGTTGAGTGTTCGATACCCACGTAGTCAAAGCAGAGAGGCTTTGGAACTGGATGACGCCAGTGTGCGGGGCACAGAGTGCTGTTGAGGGTGGGGGCATTTCTGAGTCATTCTCACCCTAAGTGCTGCCCGGGTCACACACATGGATCCATCTCTCCATCAGCTCTCGCTACAAACATAGAGGCCAGGCTCCTCCAGAGCGGCAGAGCCATCGCGGAGAGGCCAGGCTCCTCCAGAGAGGCAGAGCCATCATGGAGCGTAGGGACTCCTATGTCAAAGACAGACTTTGTTTTGTGGCGCCTTAAGGGGAAGCTACCCATCTGGAGTTAAACAGTTTTTTCTGCTATTCCAAGACATTGTGCAGGGGGAGGGACCCAAAAACAAAAGGGGGGTGTGTCTTGGCACTGAGGGAAATGCGCCTTCTCAGACTCTGGCATCTGTCTGGGAGGACCTGGGAGGTGCCTGGTTCTGTGGTTGACATGCAGCTTCCAGGAAAAGCCGAGATCTCTGTGACTGGGGGCTCACTTTGAGTGAAGAGGGAGCTTGCGGCCAGAGTTCAGTGGCAGAAATAGACTGTGCTGGCTGCTGGCGCCTGAGTGGCCTCACTACACCTGCCCTGCTGCCTCTGGCCTTTTGCCATCTTGAGATTCATGTCTGCAGGCTGTCCCCTTCTTTCTTGTGGCATTAGGGATTGAACCTGGGGCCTTGCACATGCTAGACAAGTACTTTGTCACCGAGCTACATCCCTACCTATATCCCTAACTACATCCTTCTTTTCACTTTGAGACAGCATCTCATTAAGTTGCCCAGACAGCCCTACAACTTACAGTCTTCCTGCTCCGAGCTCCCTCATAGCTGGAATTATAGACCCGGTTTCCTCTTTTTAATTGTACCCTTTTTGCTAGCTGAGACAGGAGAGGCTAGATCTACATTTCCGAGAGATTTTAAGTGAGCTTGGTTGAGTACCGTGCAGGTGTGGGCAGCAGTTCTGCTGTGGCTCTCTGGAGCCTCAGTCCCTCATCTGCAATGGTCCAACAAGGCCAGCAGCAAAGCTCTCACTGCTGCATGCTGTGTGTGTTTCAGATCATCGATAAGAGCAAAAGGGACCCGTCAGAAGAGATCGAGATCCTCCTGCGGTATGGCCAGCACCCCAACATCATCACCCTAAAAGATGTGAGTGCCTCTGTGTAGCAGCTCTTTCCTTCAGCGGACACAAAAGCACCACCATTTGCATACTGCAAGTTTTTTCACATTGCTTTTGTTCAGTGTGCCCAGGATCACATGCCTTAGACACGTCCCACCCAGGATTCTCTGGTGCTTTGGTGACTGGTCTCCCTAATTTGGGTGCATACATGAATAACTGGGTGTATGTACACCCCTGGATAGTCCCCCACTCCCTCCAAGCATGCTGTGCCCAAGTGTAAAATGGGAAACACCTGAGTGTGCCAGTGTGCGTATGCTGTTCTTTGTCATTGAGTCAGTTCCTACCTGACAGATGGAGCGTGGTGTGATGGTGGCAGGTCCCACTCAGCTCTGGCTGGGACATGTTTACAGCCTCCTTTGAACTTTCCCTGAAGAGGGACATTAGCGCCGGAATCAGCCACACTGGGCCTGTCTCCAAGGCTCCTCTATCCCATGAAGCCTGACATGCAGGTATGGGTTTGAGAAGAGAGGAGATTTTCCCTCTTCTTGCCCTTACCTCTTGGAGTACAGAGTTATTCCCACGACCTACGCCCACAGCCTGTGCCTGCCGGGACTACCTCAGTGCTCCTTTGACAGCTGCTCACGGAGTAAGAGTTCATCCCCAGGGAACGAATGTCTTTCATCCAAAATCTTAAATGGAGCCAGCTCTGCCCCAAGCCTGGTGCTCTGCTTGTGCGTTCTGGGTTTCCGTGAAGATTCACGAACCAAAGCCAGCTTTTCTGCAGACTCAGTGTTGGCCGCCTCTGTGTTTGAGGGGAGCAGCTCAGGTCTGAGATGACATCATCTTCTCACCCTCAGAACAGAGCAGTGAGCTCATAAGCTCAGAAACAAACACCAGAATTAGCGCCACACCTTTACACAGGTCAAAGTCGGGTAAATTATTTTAGTAACTTGTTCTGGCAATTCATTGATTAAATGATCATCACTGCACTGAGAACAAGCACTTAGGTCTGTCACCAGTTTTCATCCAGTTCTCAAAGCTTAGGCACCCATGGGCTCCATGCTTTTGGTGACTGGGGTACATACGTGGTTGTCTTCATATAAACAGAGCCCCAAAATAGCCAGCTTTTTTGTTTTTAATTTTTAAGCTGAGTTTAAAGCTAAAAACTTTAAAGTTGGCGAAAGCTATGTGTTTGTTGGAGCCAGGTCCCCTCCCCACAGCCCTGCAGAGCCAGGGCATGCACGCCGCCTTGACCACGAAATTACATGTGTCGTGACAGTCGAGAAGCACTGTTCTTGTGGGTCCTGTTGCTACTGTCACTTCCCCGCTATGGTGTGCCTGCCTCTCAAGAGCCAGCAGCACGACTCTGCGACATAGCCCAGCTCAGCCACTCTCTCGAGCCCCCGTGCATCCTGTGGCCCAGCCTGCCTTGTGATCCTTGTGATCCCCAGGGTATCAGCTGTTTCCCTCCAGAGAAGAGCTACTTCTGTGTAGCTGGAATGGCTACTCACCCATTTACAACAGCCAAACATCTTGACTTTACTTCTAGGGACATAGCTCCCAGCTTCTGTCCTCCCCCATTTGGAGCCCTTGCTCCTTCACAGGACCAGGGGCCTGAAGACAGCAGCCATGGTGGCATATGGGTCCCTGAAGTCTGTGTGCTTCTCCTTGACCTCCAGGTCTACGATGATGGCAAGTACGTATACCTGGTGATGGAGCTCATGCGCGGCGGGGAGTTGCTGGACCGCATCCTCCGTCAGCGATGCTTCTCAGAGCGCGAGGCCAGTGACGTTCTGTGCACCATTGCCAGGACCATGGACTACCTGCACTCTCAAGGGGTAAGACCCGGGCCAGGGTGCTGCATAGCCTGCAGGAACTGTACAGATGACTCAGGCGGGGCTGCCTGCACTCCCGGTCGCAAGGCTCGGGTCAGGGCAGTGTGTCGGGGTCGGTGCTAGCCCGGACCATAAATTATTTCTCTCTGGACCAGACCCCAACATAAACTATCTCTCTCTGGACCGGCATGGGAATAAAGACACAACTCACATGGCTTTATGGGGAGGGAGATTCTCCATGGTCCCTCATGATATCCTGAGTTCACGTGCTGGAGAATTCCTCCTGCTTTATTCTCCAAACAGCCTTATATATCAAAACATAAACTGAGGGGTAAATGCACTAGCATTCTGTCTCCTAGGTAACCAGGTGAATGGCTTTTAGTCATGTCCACATCTACCTGTCTGCTCTGTATGCTAGCTGGCACGTAGGCTTGAATCAGCATCTCTACCAGGCATCCTCCAAATTACAAAGAAGGGAGCAAAACATTCTGATCCTTTGTTAGGGCAGCGACAGCCCATCTGGAAGGCTAAGTGACCACCTCAGGTGGGGCCTATGGCGTTAGAGCCTGGATGCCACACCGTATAGAAATACAGGCCTACAGCAGTGGACCAGCTTCGGGGCAGCTGGCAACAACAGGGAGGAGGATGCAAGACTGTAGAGCACAGAGTTGTGGGTTCACGGGGAGGCATCCTTGTAAACTGGCATCTGCCTGTAGGCAAGCAGGAGGGCAGAGTACTTCCTGTGCCCTCTCAAGTCCTTCAGCTCTGAGCAACGTACCCAAGTGATGTAATTTGCTGTGATGTGTTCTGCTGCCCGTTATGGGTCTGAAGTCATTTGTATACATGGTGTACAGGAACTAAGTTCACAGATTTTTGTGAACCAGTTTTAGCAAAGAGAATGTGATGCTCTGGCCTTGATAAAGAGAGGTTTAGAATTCTCGTTACTTGTGATCCATAAAGCTCGAGAGAATGGGTAGCAGCTGGGGTTCCCTCAGCCTCCGACAGCCGAGACTGTACCACACTTCTCAGGGACTCAGTTCTAAAGCCTGGACTTTGTGTGTCTTAGAGGACCAAGCGCAGGTTGGTTAAAGCCAACCGCACCAAAGCCACACCGCGGAACTCCGGGCCACAATCTCTGTCTCAAGGAGGGAACGGCCAGCCTAATACATTTTCTGCATCTTTTCCTCCTTCATCCTTCCCTCCACCCTGTGCCTCTGTCTTTCCTTCCATCCTTCCCCTGACCCCACCCTTCACCTCTGCCCTCCCCTCTGGTCTTTCCTTCTCTCCTCAAAATTTCTCATAAAGCAGGTTTGGGCCAACTGCATACATAGGTTTGCCAGGCTGCACAGTTCTTCCAAGATCTCACAGTGGGTCCTTTTTGTGTGACTTCCCCGTGACCCGGGAGTTCCACACATAGTTTTCCCAACAGCCATATTCTAGAAGTCCCTGAATGTGAGAGTTCACAGATATCCTTCTGTCTAATGAGGGGGATCCGGAGTCTTCAGTCTCCCATAGGCTGCCATCGGTGTCCATGACCGGGCCCGATTGCCGAGTGTACCCCTTCGGCTCCACAAGAGGGGAGCTGGGACGCTCCGGCTCAGGCCTCTGACGCTAATCTGCGTATCTGCACAAGGGTCTTCTGTCCCTGCAGAAGGCATCACTTTGTGTCCTAAATAGCTGCTTTGTTTTGTAGCATTGCTGGCCCTTCTGTCATGACAGATGTCACTGTAACTATGGGACATGCTTGGAGTCTGGGCCTTGAGTGGTGCAGTACAGTCTGTGCAGCCCTCAGCCCCTCCCCTTGCTTCCAGAGTCAGTGTGCCTGGGTGCTTCTGGTCCCCGTGACAAGTGGCCCATGTACTGTCAAACCCCAGAACCCCACTGTGGGCCGATTTTCTCACGGGACCATTTTCATCCCTGTAGCCAGAGCTGCCCGCCACAGGCCCGCACAGTGCCAACAGCTGTTCCTGCATCTTGGAAAAGCATGGGTTTTGTTCAGTCATATTGTCCCTCTGTATGAAGGCGAACTCTGTGGGTCCTTGGCTGTGAGTGACCAGCAGGGATGAGAGATAGGGCGGCCCCTCAGAAGAACACAATACTTTTCTCCTGCCAGGGAACCTGCTCCAGGGATCAGTTCCCAGGTAGCCCTTGCCTCCCGCATCCGCTCCTTTTCTCTCCTACTCAGCCTGACTGCTGCTTCCTGCCTTGCAGGTTGTTCATCGGGACCTGAAACCGAGTAACATTCTGTACATGGATGAGTCTGGAAACCCCGAATCTATCCGCATCTGTGACTTTGGGTTTGCCAAGCAGCTGCGAGCAGAGAATGGATTGCTCATGACTCCCTGCTACACAGCAAACTTTGTGGCGCCTGAGGTAGAGTCCCCCCAACCCAGGGAAGACAGTGTTGTCAGGCTGAGGGAAGCAGACCACCTTTCCTGTTACCGTAGTGACTAGAGAGCCTGGGGCACTGAGGCAGCACGATGGACTCGGCAATGTCCTCAAGAGACATGAAGGAGAGCCTGCAGCGGAGGGAGGAGAGCACGTGGTCCCTCTGGATCAGCCAGACCACTCAGTCACTGTGTCCATTTTATTTTCCATCAGGAACACTTAGATGGTGCTGATGCACGGGGCTCTTGCTCTAGTGTTTCCTTGACAAGTCAGCATCCATGTGACTTGAATATTGGGAGCCCACAACAGTGTGTGCCCAAATGCTCACACATGTGCTCTCTGCTCCCCATCCCTTACCTCAGAGGATCCCCAAAGGGTAATTTGTCCCCCTTGCCAGCTTCCTGAGGCCAACTCCAGTGGGTTCTGCTGCCACTGATATTTGTGGTGGCATGCCAGTCTGGTTTCTTGCATGAGTTGATGGTAAAGTGGGACCACAGTGGTAGCAGAGGGGCTTAGCCCTGCTGAAGGAGTCAGAGACGCTCAGGCCCTGTGTGAGCTCCTGAGTGGAACCTGTCAGGTCTGCTCCCAATCCCACAAGGGAGACACTGCTGTGTGCTTTGCTGAGTGAGACTCGGGCAGATTCAGGTCTAAAAGGGACTAGGCAGCAGTATCTGGTTACCCAGGGGTTGTCCAGGCATGTGAGCGGCCTTGACCCCTTTGGAATCAGCTGGTTTGAAGCTTCAATTATGCCTCATTTGGCCGTTATTAGTATTGACAGAGTGCGTACAAGAGACCATGTTTCATAGTCGAGGAGAGAAAAGCAAAGTCAGTATTTACGTGACTCAAGGAGGTCATTCAGCCAGTGACTCAGAGTTGCAATTTACTCAGCATTTAATACCTGTCTTGCCTGGGAAGAAACTGAACACAGAGTTCTAATGCCTCAGGCCAATGCAGCAATCTACAGTGACCCGTGAGCGTCAGGCTGGGCTCTTCACTGTAGCTCAAGTGTGAACAAGTCTAGCAATCACCCCCGCACAACACCATCAGAATTCTTTCCCCTTAGTAGTCCTTCCTCACCGTTAGCTAAGACATAGGGTACAGTAGCACACACCTGGTCTCCACAGGGACTCTACCAGGCCGAGGCAGGAAGGGCACCTGAGCTCAGGGACTGGAGACCAGCCTAGACAATATGATATGGCCTCATACCTCAAAACACAAACTACATAAGCCAGGCATCGCCACATACAGTGCTCAAGTGGTGGAGACAGAAGGGTGACCAGGTCAAGGTCATTCCTGTCTATGCTGTGAGTTCCAGGACAGCTCTGTAGGATTCCACTTAGGTGAGGTTCCTCTCAAGGTCGGATTCATAAAGAAAGCAGAATGGGTTTGTCAGAGACTGGGTTGGCCTGTGGGGAATTTGTACTTAACACGGACAAGTTTTAGTTTGGGAAAAGGGGTTCTGGAGGATGGCTGCCCCGCACTGTGAACGTGTGCTGCACGGCATCCCACAGTGTGGCTAACGGAAACGGAAGAGCACGACTTCTGCCGTCACGCCACGTGTCAGGCAAGGGCTATGCCCCATCCCATCTCTGCAGGGGCCATGCTACAACATGGTAGGCAGCACTGGCTCACTCAGCTGATGACCCCTGCCCTGCCTATTTCCCATTCACTCTGAACTGGAGCTGCCCAGCGCAATTCTGACCCTGCCCATTGCCCTTCCAGGTCCTGAAGCGGCAAGGCTATGACGCAGCGTGCGATGTCTGGAGCTTGGGAATCCTGCTGTACACCATGCTGGCCGGGTAATGGAGGGCCACCAGGGCATCACCCTTCCCTCCTGGTGCTTGTGTGTAAACACACCAGCCCATCTTGGTTAGGGTGACTACTCAAACCCTGTAGGATAAGGAAATGACAAGAACAGTTAGCTGTGTGGTCTTTATGCCCTCTGCAGACCCATCCACATTGCCTCTGCCGCCTGAGCCATTCTCTTGACAGGAACACTAGGAGCGTTGGGAGGTGTGTGCTGATGTATGCCTGACTTGTATGTATGATGTCGGGGTGGCAGACAAGGACTATACCTGACATGCATGGTGTGACCTTTGTAAGTTCAAGAACCAGTCTACCCAAGAGCCAAGACTTGGTGGTGGAACAACACCTGGGTCCCTCAGACTTCATATCTCAGGTGTCCGGTCGCTGAACCACTCTCTCATCATGGAAACCAAATCTCCAGGCAGACTCCCTGCTAACCTGGCACCAGTGTGACCCGAAAGGGCCAGGAAAGTGTGCACATGAGAGTGGACTCCCCCCCCCGTCTTGTTGACTTCCAGCACTGACCAAGTGGGGAAGGCGGCATGGCACTAGGCACACGCCATTCCTTAGCCTGAGCCCTAGACTCGGGGAAGAAAGACAGACTTTCTGTGCGCCCAGCAGAAAGCCCTCATGTGGAGCTGTGAGCTCAGTGCCATCAATCCTCCCCCACACAGGTTCACCCCTTTTGCCAATGGACCAGATGATACCCCCGAGGAGATTCTGGCTAGGATCGGCAGTGGGAAATACGCCCTCTCTGGGGGGAACTGGGACTCCATATCTGATGCAGCCAAAGTGAGTATATTTCCCGGTATTCTTACCTCCTAGGCTTGGAGGATCTGCGATAGGCTGTTTGTGAGGAAGCCGGAGACGTTCCTGTATGTTCCACCGTACAGATGTTGTAGACTTATTCAGTGTTTCAAAGTTTTTATTTTTTTAAAAAAATACCTTCTTCGTGTTGCTGATGTAGTAAAGTTCTGCAGAGAAGCAGAACCAATAGGAAGTGCAGGCGTGGACGGAGGTCACAGACAGACGCAAATGTAGACACACACAGCTAGGGAAGCCCACAGAGGAGTGGCGGTCAGGGAACTGGCTGCTGCGACCAGGGCTGCAAGCCTGAAGTTTGCAGAGTGACTGGCAGCTCGGGACCCTGAGGAAGAAGAGACCTGCAGGTTAACTTCAGAGCCCTCTGTTGACAAATTGCCTCCTCTGTGGGGATGGTTCTGGATGACCGCCCTAAATGTCTGCAGCACATTCATGTTGGTGTAAAGTCTCTGGGTTTGGACTGGCCTGGAACACACACTTTTGTCACCAGCGTCACCATCCTGCCCATCCCTCCCACTCCAGTCTTCTTCGGTGGATATCATCAAATCCTGTCTAGTAAAACAGTACACAGTTGGGCTCAGGGTGTAGGTCAGTGCACAAGCCCCTGGTGTTTGCAAGGTGCTAGGCTCCACCCAGTGCCAGAAAAGTACACTACAGTTTGACCCCTAGTAAGCTGAGCCAGCAGCCTGTTTTCTGCTTTGCTATAAAAATTCTGAAGGAGAAAGAAGGGCTCTGAGTGCCGTTGTCCCAGTGCATGGTATGCCTTGAGTTTATAGAAGGCAACCGTTTTTATTAAAATAGTATTTCAGCAGTTTATGTGTGCCATTTAATGTTTAAAACACCTGTACTATAAAATCTACTGCTGCTAAGTCAGTAATCCTTGACACTTTAAATATATTCACATACTCATAAACCTAGCTTTGACCCAAAATGCAAAGAATCACCTCCAAATTATAGCTCTTTTCTCCTGGGCAGTCCCTGGCCAGCCCAACACCACACTCCCTCTTCCCTCTGAACCCTTGGCAGGACGTCGTGTCCAAGATGCTTCACGTGGACCCACAGCAACGCCTAACAGCAGTTCAAGTGTTGAAACACCCGTGGATTGTGAACAGAGAGTACCTGTCCCAAAGCCAGCTGAGCAGACAAGATGTCCATCTAGTGAAGGTACCTAATGCCTGAGTCCTAGTGGTGGGCGTGGGAATCCCTGAGCAAGGCAAGACAGTGCCTCACCGTTGGTGAGCAGGAAACTGTAGCACGTGAGGTCACCAGCTATAGGTACACGAGTCTCACTTCAGCACACGTACAGAAATTGTTTAAATGGCAACTTTGGTGTATGGTGGTGTTTGGTACCACGGTTGTGCAGCCCTGTAATCCAGAGCCTTTATTTCTGGACCAGAGTCTGTAAAAGTCTCTTCATGCTAGCAACGAGCAATCCCTGTGGGGCAGCCCCGCAGTCCGGGCAGTACCGCCCTGCTAAGGAGTGCATGCAGTCCCAGCCTGGTCTTGTGAGAAGTCCGTCCTGGGTCTGTCTTGACGGTGTGGAGCTACACCAAGATGAGCCCAGCTGCCCAAGTTAGTGCAGACTGCTTCAGAGTGACAGAGGCTAAGAAACACCAGCCACGAATTCCTGGGGACCCAACTGGCCCCCAAACACATCTGCCTTCCAGTCAGCAGGAAGATGATGACGTGACCTTCCCAGAAGCTCCACTCCAGTCTTAAATACTCCTAAGGCACAAGCCCCTGGATGTCATGATAGTGGCCACCATTTGTGGGCTGATTATGTGGGTACAGCAGTATGCCTGCTACCCTCCCCTGCTTTATGGGGGCATAAACTGAGGCTGTCCATGTCCTGTAGCTCAGCTCCCCATTCAGGAGTAGATGGGCACCATGCTCACCTGCCCTCCCTTCCTCTTACAGGGTGCCATGGCAGCCACCTACTTTGCTCTGAACAGGACCCCACAGGCACCAAGGCTGGAGCCTGTGCTGTCGTCTAGCTTGGCCCAACGCAGAGGCATGAAGAGACTCACATCCACCAGGTTGTAGTGGCCAGCCAAGCCTGCCCTCCAGCCTCAGCCTCCCTGCCCAACATCCTCTCAGGCTCCCAGACGCCACATACAGGTCCTATTCATGGGCACTTGAGTGACCATGATTCCAGCACAAAAGCGGATCTGGCCTTGGCTGTCTGTTTCCTTTGCAGCCCTGGAGAGGGTCCTGCCCAGGATGTCTGAGCCTTGCTGTGCTGACCTCGCCGCCCGCTCTCCTTTTCTCCTGAGTGAAACCAAATGAACCTGTCACCTCATAGCACCCTGCTGGAGCCTGCCTGACCTCGCTCAGGGCTTTTAGTCTTTTCGTATCATGGCTTATGTTCAATGCGAAGCACTTCTGCCATACTGAAGTCAGCTGAGTGGCCAGCCTCTCACAAAGGTGTCCTGCTGTGACGTTAAGAATGTCGTGCACGGTCCCTGCCAGGGGACCACAGAGCTGCCCTAGAAGAGCAGGATGCTTCTGGCCGTTCTGATGTCACCAGTGGCTGTGTGATGGCATCCAACTTACATGCCTGTTCTGCCCAAAGTCACCCAAAGAGTCTCTCACCATCCCCTGGTTCATAGATGAGATGCTGGGCAGCCTCTCGACTGTCACTCACTTGTCAGGATGGAAGCCCCAACCCAAGAGTCGGGGTGACTGAGTCTGCTTGAGAGCCAGATTCATAACTGTTGAGAGAGGAGCCCCGGGAAGCTGCCAGGCAGAACCAATGCCCACTGCATTGCTGCTCCCTAGCGCTCTGGCCCCGAGGACACTGAGCATTTGGGGCTCTGCCGTTGCCACTTGCGCTGGCAGCTGTGCACGTGTTTGCCTGAGGTGGGGTCAGTGGATTCAGTCTCTGTTTCCTGGTCCACAGAGAGACCGAGGAAGTGGAACTGTATTTCCTTCCCCAGTTCTTTCTTAGCCCGACTGGGGGCAGGAGAGACACCTGAGCCCCTTGGCCTCAGAGAGACCAGAGGTGCCAGGACAGGCTGCCCCCAGGAGTGGCGCACTTCGTAGAAGCCGTGGTTATGTGTGGCATTTGTTTCTGTCGTGTAGACCTGTCTTAAGAAAATCACACTTCACCAATCGTGTTTTCAGGGTGCGGTCCGTGTGGGGAGCAGTCGTGACACGGAGCAGGCTGTCTGTGCACTCTCCATGCAGAGTGAGCGAGTGAGACCCTTGCCGCATGGCATGCCCCACTCAGCCTGGCCCTGGAAGAGGGACTTGTGTGTCCTCCAGTCTCTCTGGGGGTGCCAAGGATACCCCCGTAGTGGGCTCAGGTCAGAGGACACTCCACTGTGGCTCAGAAACTGCCAGTCTGAGGTCAGCCCTTCCACCCAAGACGTGTAGGAAACACCTGTTGGTCGCAGCAAGCTTGCATTGGGAAGGCAGCAAGCGACCACAGCTCCTCCGTACCTCACTTAGCTCTACGACCCAGCTACATTTGAGCTACAGTGAAGAGCCCGCAGTGCAATGTATGGAACGTATTTCAGACCTCAAAATGTAAACTTATTTTACAAGCTTTAATTATTCCACTGGACTCCATTTCATTTGGGAATTATAAACTACAAAGGGTGGGAACAGATGATGACTGTGCCGGGTTCACGGTGTCCCTAGGGAAGTTCTCATAATTTCTCAATGGAAAATACTCTTCCCTATTAATTTCTGAGGTCTGGGTCATTCCATTTCGTGATAGAAATCGAGAGGGAAAGAGTAGTAGGTAGTCTGTGGTAGATGCTGTCCTCTTAGAAATGAGCGGGAGTCCCGGAATCCTCCAAGGGCCTCTCGGCATGGGTCACGGACGAGCTGCCCACGGCCTTTGGTCTGGGTTTGTTTGCAGCTTCAAATCTATGAGTTGTATTGAAGAGAAAGAACAAGAGAACGCCGAAGGCATTGCTGAGGAGGTGAGCATGTGCGTCCCTGCTGGTCACATGGTCCCATCACCTCGGTGATGTCAGGTTATCTGCCTTACCCTCACTCTCACCAACGGGGTGGAGGAGGCCTTCACACCAAACTCTGTCACTGACGTGTCTGTGAAGCATGTCACACATCTGTAGAGGATGCTGGCTCAGCCCTGCTCTGTTGAGAGTGAAATACCTCGACCTTCCCACCCTCGCCCAGTACAGGATACTTGAAATCTTCGGCAGAAGCAGCCTGAAGAGCATGTGGCGGGGTGACTGAATCCCTGTTCAGACGGCTGTGGCCCCAGTGTCCCCAGCACTCACCTTGCCTCCCCAGTGAGCCCTCACCCAACACAATGAATGGCCAACTGAGGCTCCCCACAGCCCACTGTCACCCCCGTTTGGGTCTTGGAAGCTACAGAACTTGTGGGGATTCCCGGCCTACACCCCAGTCCTCCCCTACCCCTACCCAGTGGTCACTTTGGGGCCGTCCCCCTGGCAGCTCCTGACCCATCTGGGATGAGAACATGATGAGTCCCCCACGAGAGGGCGTGGGGACCTTGTCACATTCTACCCTGAAGTCAGTGGCGGGCAAGCCATGAGCATCAGGATGTGTGGTTTAAACTACCTATAAGCCCCAATTTGGGGGATATCGTCTGGCTTTTTAAGTGAGGATAGTATCTTGTGCTATCCAACGTTGGCAGTATTTATAAACGGTGTTCTTCCTTATGATGCCCTTTGGGGTTTTCCCTGCATTGTACTGACTCTCTCGAACCCAGGAGAAGATACGCCAGGACTCTTCATCCTCTCTGGCATATTTCCCCACCCTTCACCACCCGGAGTGGAAAAGGACTCTGTGGGCCCTGTGTGGTAGGGAAAGGTGGAAGGTGAAGCCAGCATGGCTCATCTGTGCAGGTGGCACACCCCTGTCCACCCTGCTCCCGCCTGGCACTGCATTTACACGCTCAGCAGTGACGTTTACAGCTCACTCCACGTCCACATTTTCTGTCTGTGTTTGAGACGGGCGGCCACTGTACAGATATTTATTATGCTTTCCAGACTTTCCCATGAGAATTTTTGAATAAACATGGATTTTACGAAGTGTAATCTTTTTCTGGAATAGCAAGAACCTTTGCACTTTCTATGCTGCTACTAATAACAGTTCATGGGCCCACCCCTCGTTCCTCTGTCTCTTCCACTGACTCCAGGTCACTGTGAACCTTATGGGGAGGTGGTGCGGCATTCAATCCTTTCCCCTTCACAGCCTTGCGTACTTACCTGTGTGCACCTGCATTGCGGAGCTGGAGGAGCATGGGCAGTATGGGTCTTTGAGAGCTGTGTGTCTGTATGCATTCGTATGTGAACACCTCATGGGAAATGGCTCAGAATACTGTCCACTCCACTTTCAGAGCCGTGTGTGTGTGTGTGTGTGTGCGAGTTTATGCATAAAATGAACAGACATGAATGTTCGAGAATGTGTGTACACATGGAAGCATTATGTATATATGTTTGTAGGCATGTGTAGAAAAGTATGAGTTGGGGCATCTTTGCACAAATGCAAGTGAGTGCATATATATACATGTGTGCTAGCACATTTATATACATTTAAATGTGTGTAATCTGAGGGTGTGAGATGTGCTGGGAGCAGCTAGAAGTTAAAGCAGGCAGCCAGGAGTCGCTGTCCCCTGGCCTCACAGCCCTTCCTTTCTCACACTAGGTGTGAACCTGATGAGCTCACACTGTTGGCCTCTGACTTGAAGTTGGGTGAATTCCTAAGCAGTTTGTGTCAACAGGCAACACACGAATGCCCCCCCGCTCACCCTCCTGGACCGTGTCCTGCCCGTATCATATGAACACAGGTGTATGCTTGGCCGGCCTAAAAGCCCGTGTGCCAGGCCGCTCCAGTGCGGAACAGGTCTTCCTGACCCTGTTGGAGATCTGAGCAGGCAGGGGCACCAGGAGCACTGAAGGGATCTCAATACCACAGTAAATGTGTAAGAGCCAGCTCCTGCCCTTGCTGTGCTCACAAGATGCCATGAAGGGAGCAATCCCTAGTCCAGTCTGCACCTTGGCTCCTCTGTCCCCAGTCTGCCATACAGATGGGTTCCAGGTTTTGGTACTGGCAGGGCAGCCCCCTCCCACCTGCTAAGTCCCACGGAGGGTGGGTCTGCTTCCGGTCTTGGGCCTCTGTGCTTTCTTGGCTGCAGTTTCTTGGCCTTTGCCCCTCTTGCAGGCCACCAGGGGAGCCTGCCAGTCCTGAAGAAGCTAATAAGGTTCCCGAGCTGCCCCCTCCCGGGAGGAGACCACACAGTGAACAGTGTGAGCCCCATGTGTTCAGTTGTTCCAAGGGTCTCACAAGCTTTACGGGGTGCGGGAGAAGAGTCAGGTGGATTTACATTGTAGCTAGGGACTCCTAGCTCAGGAAACAGCAACCTTTCAAGAAGGGCCATAAGCAAACCCACCCATAATTAACACCAAAGTGAGCTTTGCCTACAAAGACACTGGACAGAGAGCTCACCTGCCCTTGTGTAGAGAGACACAGCAATGTCCTACACGGTCTGCTCCACAGATGTCCTTGGAGAGTTAGTCAAGAATCAAAATAGCTGTGACAGCAACGTGCAAGAGGCCAAGAGACTTGTCCCCCTCCCCTGCAGTGAGTGGCTTTATAAATCCCAAAGGCTGACTTGAGTGTTCTCTACGGATCTGCTGAGCCCGGGAGAAGAAGGCGCGGCTTGTACTGGGCTGTCACTGTAGCTTGTGCTATTTTTCTCCAGACAACGGCCCTCCTGAGCTCGGCTGCATCCAAGCAGCATCCGTCTCCAGAGGATGGCAAATGACCCTCTGCATACGTGCCTCTGAAGATCATTTTTCCTCAAAGCTCAGGCAATCATCTGCCCTAAGAAACCACAGGATACCAGCGAGTCTGAGTGTCCCACCTTACTCTGGGCCTTGGGAATCACCTGAATTCAGGAATCAGGAGTTCTAGTAGTTAAGGCCATGACCTTCCAGGTGTGATGGCTAAATCTCTCCCACAAAGCAGACCAGATGACCTTCAGCAGCCGCTGCCGCCAGAGACCTGACACTGTGTGAGGCTCTTCCAGGTGAGATGGTGTAAAAGTCACCTGACCAGGGAGTTCTGTCTGCTTGGTCATAAATGTGGTTCTAACTCTTGAGAAGCAGGCACCTGGTGGCACGCAGAGGAAGAAACAGCAGCCCACGGATGCAGAGCGTGCCGAGGTGGCCAGCCTGCAGGGAAGGGGCGGAGAGCAGAGGAGGCTGGGTACTGGGGCCGCTGGGAACTAACGCACAAACCAGGTCCTGGCCCTGCTCCTTCTACAGTCGCCTCCTCACCATCATCCTCTTACCTACCTGACCCCTTCATGGCTGACACCAGGACCTAAGACAAAAGTAAGGCAGCCGAACACAGTGGCACCCGCCTGTGGTCCCAGCAACTTTGAGCCTGAGGCAGGGGAGTTTCCTGAGTCCAGTAATTCAAAGTCAGCCTGAGCAGCACAGCGAGACTCTACTTCAAGATAAAACTGCAAAATATCGAATTAAAAAAAACACATGTGACATCTGTCCAGTGTGGATGTTTGTCACTCTGCTCTGGTGAGAAAAGGTATCAGGTAAACAGACCAGGCAGAAATCATCTTCCATGAATTCTTTTTGTCCCACGTTTTAGGCAAGGGTCACCTCAACACAAAACCAGCTCAGCCATGTTGTCAGCACCAACTAGGAACAGGTCCCACCTGCCACACCGCGTGGTGCTCCCGTGTTCTGCCCTAGAGTATGGGGTTGCTGGTAGAATGGGAAACGCTGGTCACGAGCAGACTGAACAAAACCCACAGGCTGCCACGCTTCATGGTGGTGTTTAAAACTCGGGACCCAGAGACTGGATCCAGCAGGATTTGCTTTTCAGTCCTGAATTTCAGCTGAAAAGGTGAGTGTGCACTCAAAAAGTGAGTGTGACCTCAGAAGGTGAGTGTGCCCTCAGAAGAAAAGAACGTTCACTCAATTGAGACCAGAAGTGGACTCCTCACCCAAATCTAAAACATTTGAACTTTGCTGGCGTTGTAACCCTAGCCCAGTTAGAGGGCACTGCCACTGAAATCTAGAAAACCTCCTAAGAATGTCAAAACCATAAAGTCCTCGGCACCACACAGGAACACTCACCAGGGTTGATCTCCGGCCTCTCGGGAACCATGCCATGCCAGCATGGCAGTGCTGGGCTTGGTGCGTGGCTGCAGAGGACCTTGTCTTTCCAGCCAGCCTGGGCTATACAGTGAGAGTTTGTCTCAAAGGAAGAAATGATGTGAGACAATACATTTTGTTCTCAGAACAGCTCCAGATCCCAAACACAAATAGTCCCTAAACCTTTTTCAAACAGAACCTCCCCTGGCTACCATGTGGCACAGGGTCAAAGCTAAGTTCACGCGTGTTGTTCCCCCGTGGCCCATAGCTAAGCCTCAGCTGCTGATGGAGTTCAGGACAGGCTGCCCAAATACGGCCACCAGGCTTCTGAGAAATCAGCATCAGGAAGGCGTCTCCCACGCCATCTCCTAATGCAAGGCGTGACTCACTACACATGCCTCCTCCCTGTTCCAGGAGAGTGGGGTCCTTATCCCCAAGGAGATCTCTGGTACTAGATCGCCATGCCTCCCTGCAGGTACTATCTGTTTGCAGTTGCTAAAATCTGACACTAGAGGGCGGTAAGTGCATGACCTCAACACTTGCCTGCTCAGACCTGCTGGTAATTAGAGCCTTCCCAGCCTGTCCCCTTTGACAGCTCTCACAGAAGAAAGACAGAGCCCCCAGGGAACACTGCAGGCCAGGCCAGCTTTTGCTTCTGGTTCCTTCTACAGTCTGGACAGGCAACTGCTGGCCCTGAGTTCTGAGCAGAACACGGAGTTTGTGCTCTGATGGTCCGTACTGGAGAAGCTGAGAATCCTAAATCCACCCTAGACCTGCCCAGGTGAAAGTGTTAAGATGATCAGAGTGTGAATGGCTTGGTAGAGACCCAGGGTGTGAACACAGGTTGTTCTTCATGTAGGGAGTTTAGATACCGCCTTTAAACACCTGCTTAATAAATACTTTAGGGAAGGTTGGGAGGGAGGTTTCCTTGGTTTTGTTGAGACAGAATGTCTTTCCCCATACAGGCTGGCCTTGTATGGGGCAGATGTTATTCTTTTGGCTAGAAGTCATGCTTCTCCTTAGTGAGCTTACAGTGCTACCCCAAGGCTATTTGGTGATTGGTTTTGTCTTGCAGGGCTCTTCCAAACTATTCCACTCATTTTTGTATGGTGGGCTTTTCATTTGCACCATGTGTGAGATATGACCCCCACTGAAAAGAAACTAGAGGAGTTGCATCCAGACAACAGACAGGGGCTTGAAGACACCTCAGGAATCAATAAGAACCCACCCATCAGATGTAAGGAGAAGAGGAGGGATTAAATACAGGGAGGCAGTGGAGGCCGTTTGAATGGGCCGTCCAGGGGAATTGTCTCTCCTGGATTCACTTTTGCTGTGTTCTTCTGTGTAAGGACCCAAAGCCACAGTAGCGAAGACCTCTCGGGCTCAGGCAGCACAAGTCACATCAGTGGCAGCAAGCTGGCATCAGGTGGTGTTTGCAGTAAAGGAGACTATTATGGGATGTGGTGGTCTGATTAGGAGTGGCCTACGTTAGCTCATGTGTTTGAATGCTTCGCCTCAAGGGAATGGAACTCTTTGACAGGATTAGAAGGATTGACAGGTGTTAAAAAGGAAGTGTGTCATGGGGGTAGGCTTTGAGGCTTCAAAACTCCAGTGTCTCTCTCTTCCTGCTGCCTGTGGATCGGGATGTAGTAGCTCTCAGCTACTTCTCCAGCACCATGCCTGCCACCATGCTCCCTGCAGTGATGATAATGAGCTAAGCCACTGAGACGGTAAGCGAGCACCCACCCGAATGTTTCTTCCACAGTAGTTGCCTTGGTCAAGATGTCTCTGGCAGCCGTAGAATGGTCACTAAGACTTGGGGTCATGGGTGTAGAGATACAGCAATTTCAGTAAAGTACCTGCCACACAGCATGAGGACCTGAGCTGCATCTGCAGCACCCCTGTAAAAAATAACCCAGGCATGGTGTTCCCATGCCTGTAGTCACAGGACTGGGAAAGGGAGCCAGGAAGACTCTGGGAGCTCGCTGTCTTGCTAGCCTTGCCTACTCAGTGAGCACAGGCTTCTGAGAAATCAGCATCAGAAAGACTTAGCAAAACTAATGGAGGAGCGATAGAAGACACTTGACTTAAAACTCTGAACTCCTCACACACATGTGCACACACACACGTGCATGCTCCACACACATGCACATACACACTTGCATGCTCCACACACACGTGCATGCTCTATACACACGTGCACACCCACATGTGCACACCCACATGCATGTTCCATACACACGTGCGCACACATGTGCACACCCACACTTGCATGCTCCACAAGCACATGTGCACACCCACATGTGCACGTTCCACACACATGCACACCCACACATGCATGCTCCACACACACGTGCGTACACACACGTGCCTGCTCACCCCTATTCCCATATACACACACATGAATACATACACACAATTAAATTTTCACAATAAAGAAGTCTTAAATAGTAAGAGTGATAGAAGACACTTGGAATCAAACCCTACCCTGCACATGCATGCACACATACATGCGTGCCCACCTGAACACATATCAAATGTTACAGGGAAGAGCCAAAAAAATTCCTGCAAACAACTGCCAGAAGGGAAATGTGTGAGACCGAAGCCCAGCTACAGTGGGGACACCAGAAAGTTCCGGGTGGCAGGTGTGGAATTTATTCGGAGGGAAACTGTGGGCAGTGAACAATCCAGGAGGGTGGCCATGTGGGCTGCAGCTGTCCCAGGCCACAGGGGCAGGACGGGGGTGGGGGCTACCCAAGCTCACTCCTTCGAGTCACACCTCCAAGTGCCCTGGGCGGTGGGCATGGTGCTACGGCATTCAGTGACTGGTTTTGGTCCTTCTTGCTCTCCTCTGGTCCTCACTTTTGGAATACGACATCCGCCCTGCTGGAGCTCCTTAGCTAAGAGTTGGCACTGAGTCTCAGGGGAGCGTATGGACAAGGACTTTCAGGCAAAGGTGGGACCGTTGAAGCTGCAGATCCCTTGGAGATGTACAGGTCACGTTTGCATGGGAGATGGATGGGAGCCTGTGGCAGCTTTAGGCGGAGGGATGCCTTGGGTCTTCATTATCCTCCGTCTCTTGTTGAAGGCTTGGTAGCTGAAGCGACAATGTACAGAGGTGGGGCCTTCAAAGGGGTGATCTGGTCATACAGCTCTGACCTCACAGATGCATGCATTCAATGTTAGGAAACATTGGTATAAATGCCAACTTTCTCTTGGTTTTCTGGCTTCAGCTAGGGGAGCAGCTTTTTCCAACACTTGTTCCCAGAACCAAGTGCTGTTTGCCACAGGCGAAAACACGGTAAACTGCCAAGCATGACATAAAGCCTCAAGCAGGGCTCAATGGATTTCACTATTTCTGCATCTATGTTGCCAGTCTCTTAGTGGTCCAAGCTGACAAGCATCCCTGAGTCCTTTGCATACAGCACTTGCATGTGTGAAGCAGGAACTGGTGTGAGGCCATGGACCCATGAAGGAACTAGGCTGCTCATATGCCCAAGGTCACACAAGGCCTGTGCAGGGATGGGGTAGATCTGGGGTTTCCACACTGACGTGGATCATCACCCCCTGTGAGATGGGGCTCCCCAAAGCAATGACAGAGGCAGGGTGGGGGCTCTGTTCAGAGGTGCAGAGGCGGTATGCATGGTGCATGTGTCCTTGGCAGGCCTGTTTCAGCAGGACCCATACTCTCACACGGTCCTTTGAATGTCTCTCTTTTGCCCATACACCCAACTCCCGTCTCGGACATCTGGATCAGCAGCTGTCATGCCTTTCACATCCCAGCTGACTGGAAGGGGCATGCTTGTGACTCGCCTTGGAGGGGCCACGCTGGCCCGTGACCTAAAGAGACTGTCACGGTGGGAGGAGTGAACGCGTGTCTGGTGCAGTTGTCAGCTTCACTGGGCTACTGTGACTATCTCTACAGAAATGGGGCAATAGATGGCCCTCGTATCCCCCAGGATCATTCTTGGAACGTCTTCCTTGGGTGTGCATCTCTTCCCTGCAGGCAGCGTAGGACTCAGTCCCTTCTGAAGCACTTTTTGGGGGTGCTCTTGGATGGAACTTCGAGGGGCCCTTGAAGTTACTCATCCTCAGGCTATGACCGCCCATCCCTGAAACAGTGACTCCCCCCATCTGTGTGGGGAAGATGCAGAGGAGAGCATCTTTTGCCGGCATCAATTTTAGTCCGAGATTCGTGAGAATTACATTTAAGAGGAACCATGTATACTGCTCTCTTACCTGTAGCACACACAGAAAAGTCAGGCACGGACGAGTTCCAAGAAGAGAAGTCTGCCAGGACCCTATGTGAGCAGAAGGGCTTCTGTGTCCAGTAGCTCCTAGAAGGGCTTTCGGGTCTAGACTGGGAAGGGATCCTGTGCAAGGCCAGTATCTTTGAGGGATCCCTGCTGAGGAGGGTCCCAGGTGACTGGGGTTCTGCTCTGGCTAGAATCTGATATCTGCTGCTTGGAGTTTGATCTCAGTGGAATCTTCCTGACAGGAGTGTTGGCCGATTGAAGTTTCCACTGACTAGACTCCCAGCTGACTTGGATCACTACTGGTTAGAATCTATGCTGACTGGAATCTCCTCTGAATGGAGTCCCTACTGATTGGATTCCTTGCCAAGCAGTATCTCTCCAAATAAAAGTCCCTGATGCTTAGAGTCCCCACTCATGGGTGTCTGTGTAGCTGCAGCCCATGGGGTCTCTCCTAACGAGAGCCTTACTGACCGTGAGACTGTCCAGCCTCCTTATTGAGTTCTTAGCTTTCCTTCCTCCAAGAATGGAGTGGGTAGATGGGGCGGGGTGTGAACAAACAAGGTTTGATTGCAGTGCAGTAGTGCCGGTTCAGAAAGTAGAAACTCAAATGTCAAAGTGTAAGCTCTGAGACCCTCCGCTGCAGTGGAATGCAGACCAAGACAGGTCCGGTGTCACAGCAGGCTTGAGATTCAGAGCATCTTCCGTGAGGAGCAGGTCTCAGCAGCAGCGAGGCTCCCAGGGCAGGCATGGGCAGGAAAGGTGGGTCAGTCCCCAAAGCAAGAGTGATTCTCAGAGGTTGAGGCAGGAATTAACTTCCTTTGGCTTACAGTGGAAGCTTTGAGGTTTTGATACTCTGTCTTTCCAGGTCTTATGGACAGTAACAGTCTTGATGGCCTCTTTAGTCCTCTGAGGTCTTGGGCCTGAGAGACAGAGGCTGTAGCCCACTGAGAGCCAGACTGGGCAAACTAAGATGTGTTTACTTTTTGTTGGACCCTGATTGGTTGGGTGTGTGGAATAGAGACCAATCAGAAGAAGGCCTGTCAAATGCAGGGCGAGAAAGTAAAATGGTTAAAACGGGGGAGAATTTTAATCAGGGTTGCTACTTTGCTCCCCTTCCTTCAGAGGAAGCTGGAAAAGGGTGGGAGACCCCACAGCCTAACTCAGGGTGTCCCTCCCCAATTCCTGGCTGTTGGGGTCTTTTATCTGTTGCTGATGTGAGGTCCCTGTCTACACCCTGCTATCTGGGGTCACAGAGAGAGCATCTAAAGTTCCTTCGTGGCTCCATCCTACAGTTCTTAGTGTCCGGACAGAGATTGTCCTAACACTATGACTTTGGGATCATGGAGGTCTCCATTCTCTGCCTGGCCACTTATGATACAAGGATGCATGGGAAAGGGACTCATACATGTCCTACAGTGTTGACGGACTTGATCAAACCACCCCACAGTGTCTAGAGTCAGCCTTCCACATGCTTGACCATGTAAAGACTCATAATTATGATCTGTCAATCGACGACGAAACTAATAAAAGCAGGGTACAATTGAACACAGAAATGGACCTGGGGCGCATACCTAAATTTTCTATGACATTCATTCGTTTTCTCCCCTCATTTCTGGGGAGCTACCCTGCTCTGCCATCCCTGAGGTTTCTTCTGTGCGGGCGGCGTGCAGCAGCAAAGCTTCAATAGATGTTTCCCAATCCTCCTTGGCCACGCCTTCCAGTCACTTTGCTGTCTGGGACTTGAGGCTGCACTCTCCCCACGGTCCGGCTCATGGGGGAGGGGCTTCTTCTTGCATAATATCATGTTTTCTGTGTTCCCCTGACTGCTGGTCAGTGAATAAACGTGGGGAACACCAATGCCACACAGGTGAGCGGTGCCAAGAACGTGCCAAGAGTAGAAGCAGAGAGGATTGTCCTGCTCAATGGCACTTCTGTCGCCCCTTTGTCTGGGCTGTTGGACAATCTCTAGCCTCTGTTTTTTTGTTGAAGGTAAGATTGTCTGAAGGGCAGGTTCGCTGGCCCTCCTCCTCAGAGGCAAAGGGAAAGAGATGGGATCTGTGGGTGAGGTGAAGTGTGTTACCTCTGTGTCCCTGAGGTTGGGGTGGGTTGAGCAGCCATGTTCCTGGAGTGCCTGGCAGTGCAGTAAGCAGTATGATGCCATTGTCTCATCACATCTCCTGTGCAGTAAGGCATCTCTTATATCGTGGATGTTAAAGCCAATGTTTGCCATGGCTGCCGTGATTGCAGGATCTGGGAGGCTTGGGATTGTCTCTTCATTGTGAGTCAATGCGCTCTCATGTCTTAGCCATGAGTGGCTTTCGATCTCTTTAACCGTTGGCCTCTGGCTGGGGTTGACAGTTAGTAAGTGTCTGATCAGGCCCTGTAGCTCTTCGGAAAGCTGGTTTGGGACCTCATACCTCCCTTGTACCACCTGCCTCCAAAGCTCCGAGAAGGTGGGCGCTGAAAATGGAAATGTCCCTGTTACCATGAAAAACAAGAGGACTCCCAAGGTCCATATGTCTACTTTGGGGCCATCGTATGGCACCCCTAGGAAGAATTCAGGGGCACCAAACTGGAAGGTCCCCCCAGGCCTATCAAGCTGTTTTCCAGAACTGACCTTGGTCCCCAGGCCAAAGTCGATGATCTTCACTCTTCCAGAGCTGTCTACAATGATATTATCAGGTTTCAGGTCTCCATGGACTATGCCGTGGTCGTGGCAGTAGCCCACAGCACCTATGATTTGGTGAAATAGTCCTCGGGCCTCCTCCTCCTGCAAGCGTCCAGCCTCACAGACGTGATGGAACAGCTGTTCTCCCTCAGCCATCTCCATGATGAGGTAGATATTCTTTTCTGTTTCAATGACTTGGAGGAGAGAGACAATGTTCGGGTGGCTGATTGTCATCAGAATGTCCACTTCTGAAACAGCCGGCTGGCGCCAGGACATCTCCCTCACAAGCACTTTCACGGCTACTGGGATGCCCGTGAGACGGTGCTGGGCCAGCATCACCTTGGCATTGGCACCCTGGCCTAACTTCCTCAGGACAGTGTATTGACTGGTGAATATCTCTTCACCGAAGAAGATGGGCGCACCGCTGAATCCTGCTGTCTCTTTCTCGGGCTGATTAGATGCCATGGGTGGCATGTCTGCAGGAATGACATCAAAGAAAAAGAAATAAAGAAGAGTAAAGTAAAATAAGAAATGAAAAATTAAAAGTGAAAAATAAATCAAGATGAAAACGAAAAGCAAAATTAAAAACCAAAGATGACTCAAAATTAGAAAACCAAAACACGAAAACAAAAGTCAAAACCCAAACCAAAAAGTCAGCTCCCAATGCAGTGAGTTTAAAGGGCCACAGCTTGAATGCTGGAATGCTAACTGAAAACAGATAAAAGAGAAACAACCCTGAAAGGAAATAAGAAAGGGAAAAAGAAGGATGCAAACAAAAAATATAAAATAAGCAAAATTTTAAAACCCAAACTCCAAACACTCAAAGAACCAAAATAACAAATCAAAAAATAAAATACAAAATATCCTCAAAACTAAAAACAAAAGCAGAAATAAAATAAACCCAAGCCAGAAAATTGAAAACTAAAAAGCAAGCCAAAAAGCAAAAATAAAATCTGAAGGCTAAAACTGTATAAAAGCCAAATAAGTATGAATTGCATGGATCAAGAACATTCTCAATGGCAAATAGTGGATTTTGTTTTGTTCTGGGGGTCTTTTTAATTTTTCTTTTAAAGAAAAAAGATTAAAGAAAAATAGAAACAAACAAATGAAAAACAGAAAGCATTCAAACTAAAAAACAAAGTCTCCAGATACAGCCATGAAATACATTCCTAAAATCAAATATCAAATACGTAAGAAGAAGGAGGGGGGAGCAGACACTACCACCAGGCGCTACAAGATGGGGTCAGCTCCTAGGAAAACCTTCTGAATTCTACCCGAGAATCCATGTTAAAAAAAAACAAAAACAAAATCAAACATTGAAAAAAAGTAATAAAAACCCAAACTAGACAGCACATGTTTTTAATCTGGCTGGGGAGATCCCTGAGGTGCATTGGCTAGCCTAGCCTACTTGGTGAGCTTCAGGCCAATGAGAGACTCTGCTTCAAAAAGCAGAGTGGGTCACACATCTCATGTGCGGCACCTGGGAGTAAGCGCTGTCCTCAGGTGGAACACACATGTGCAGACAACCAACCTCACACTTACACTCAGGTGCGCACCTATATGTGCAGTCACGTGTAATAGCAAATAAACAAGTACATACTTGCACAAAGACATCTATTCACACTTACATATAAGGATACACAAGTACACACACAAACTAAGCAACCAAAAACAGGGAACTACACACAATCTCGCTAGATACAATAAAGTCGCACAGCGCACCACTCCACAGCTCCTCTCAATTCACCCACAGAAATCCAGGCCGGGCCACAGCATTATATCTGCTGGCTGGAACCCTCACAATGGCTCTCGTGAGGTCATAGCAGGACCTTCCCTGACACGGCTGGGCAGGATGCAAAGGTTCTGGCTCAGGCGGGCTATGGAGACTGGAGTTAGACTTTTAGAAATCAAAGCCTGTAGGATGCCTTAATGTCCTCAGGTCTCTGGTTTGAAGGTCTGCAGTGTCTCCTGCTTTACTGTCCCTGTGTCTGCCCTCGCCACGGCAGCTTTTCTTTGAGTTCTGACAGATGGGCCCAAGATGATGCTACAACATGACATATTAAAAAAAATCCGTTTATAAAATATAATACAGCAATTTATTACCACCTGTGAGGCTGGTTCTCATAATTTCCCAGAAGGTAATTAGGTTCTCATTAAAAACCTGGGATGGCAGAGGAAATCGACCAATATACTCGGTGTTAAGTGAAACAAATGTGTACTCTGTCTCGGTCACTGTCCTGCTGCTGGGAAGAGACACCGTGACCAAGGCAACTCATAAAAAGAACGCATTTCATTGCGGCTGGCTTACAGTTTCAGGGGCGTAGTCCATGACCGTCGTGGCGGGGAGCATGGAGGGACGCAGGCAGATGTGACACTGAAGGAGCTGAGAGTTCTACATCTGGACCCAAAGGCCGCAGGAAGGGAAGGCGACAGTGGATCTGACTTGGGCTTTTGAAACCTCGCAGCCTGCCCTTGGTGACTAAACATTACATAAAGAGATCTATGGGGGGAAACCTCGCAGCCTGCCCTTGGGGACTAAACATCACATAGAGAGATCTATGGGGGGAAACCTCGCAGCCTGCCCTTGGGGACTAAACATTACATAGAGGGATCTATGGGGGGAAACCTCGCAGCCTGCCCTTGGTGACTAAACATTACATAGAGGGATCTCTGGGGGTCATTCTTTTTCAAACTATCACATACTCCCTGTCAAACACAACCAGGTGTGTTCCATGTGCAAGGCTCACTTGGGTGCGCAAAGTCCAAAGGAGGAACAGGCATGTGTGAGGACCAGGTGCTCTGTGCACACTGTGACCAGAAGGAACAGGGCAGCTGTGCTGACACAGACGACATAGACTGTGAACCAGAGTCCGGTCACAGGACCCAGGGAGCTGTGTGATTCCTGAACACCCAGTGCAGCCGGAAGCCGACTATTACACACTGACGGGATCAAGCCCTGGAAAAGCCTCAGCTTTTCAGAAGCGCTGTGCACAGTGCAGTGTCTGCCGCTCTCCTTCTGAGGACTCTCTTCTGGGGCTTGGGTGACCCTGTAGAGGAGCTACAGGTCTGCAGACACTAAACCTGGGAGGAAAGAGCCTCGTCCTTGGGGA
The DNA here is from genome assembly GCA_004026605.1 of Ondatra zibethicus. Classification (NCBI taxonomy): domain Eukaryota; kingdom Metazoa; phylum Chordata; class Mammalia; order Rodentia; family Cricetidae; genus Ondatra; species Ondatra zibethicus. Next base: position 1,796 of record PVIU01010848.1, on the reverse strand, counting down.
TCATTGCCAGGTCTGAGAGCAGAAAGCAAAGGAACAAAGGAAACCCCGCCAGCCCTGGCCGTTGTGGCTCAGCCTCTGACTTTGCAGCTGAGTGCTAAGTGTCCTGGAGTCCACACTGGCCTGAATCAGTGATCTCAAGTTCAAGGCCCTGCCTCCTGGTTCGTAGCATCAATCACAGGGCAGTTTCAGGCCAGGGGAGCTGTGGACACCATGTAGGTTTTGCTGTCTGCGTTTAAGGGGGGCTGTTGAGCCGCAGAGGAAGCAAGGGCTGTAAAGTCATGTGGAGTAGTGACAGGCACTGGGCTAGGGCCAGAGTCCTAAGTTACCTCCCCTCAGATACCCAAGGGACATGCAGCAGTAACCAACTCCCCAGATTCTCTGATCCTTCTAGCCTTGCAGGTTCTGCAACACGTCTAGGCCTCACCTCAGACAGTTGTGTCACTGAAAGCGAAGGTAAAGTGCATCCTTCAGCTCCTTTGAAAGGTGACACTGCAGACTAGAACGGAAAGAGACACCCCTCACAGGCCTGGGGCTCAGTCCCTTCTCAGCTCTCAGTTTAATTGCCTTTGAGTTATTTCTGAGACAAGGAGTGTTGAGACTGTGCTATGATGGGGCTCTCTGGGCCGTGTGTGAGGGTGAGGGGCCAGAGGGTGAGGGGCTTGTGGGTGCTAAGAGTCAGACCCATCTAAGGCTTTCTCAGAGGCTCTGCTGAAAGGACAAAGGGAGCTGTTCAGTGTCCTTGCCCAGAGGCACACCTGGCAAGGCCAGTCTGGGGCTTGAGGTAGGGCTTCAGAGGAGGCAAGGTTTCGGTTCCTGGGAACTTGGTTTTCTCTCTGAAGAGACTGGAGTTATCAGCCCCAAGGCTGCTGTGTGCTGTCTCTGACACCTTGAGATAGCTTGTGTTCCCTTTGTATAACATTGCTTGGTTAGCTTCCTGATGACTTCATCCCGCTCTATAGCTCTATAGCAGCTTTCCACAAACATTGTCCCTTTATCCCCGGAAACAGTATACGCAATGCTGCACATCTCAGTGAGCCTGCTTGGCATAAGACATAGCAAGACCTCCGAATCCCAAACAGTTCCGACTTCTTATCTTCTAATCTCCTAGTCCTGCCACTTAGGACCCTGTCACTGAAGAAACACCTGATGGTCCAGGTCATGCAGGGACAGAGGAAAATTACCAAAGCTGTGTGAGATGCAAAATCATTGAGCTTCTAAAGAAAGCTATGAGGATGTATGTGGTGACAATGGTGACTGGTGACTGGCAGGAGGCAGTCCCCTTCTCAGGGCTTGCTCTCCCATCCCTCCCCATCTATGGTGTGCACTGTTCATCCTACACTCCTAAATCAAACCTCCATTTTTCTGCTGGGAGAGGGAGATCTCAGTCTCAGAATCATGGACAATCAGACTGGGTCCAATGTGTCAATCCTCTGGGTGCCTTTGTATTTTTCTGGGTGTCCTTGCTTGGTGATGCCGCTGGTAGCTGGATAGTGGGGTCTAGGGCAACCACTGAGTGAGGCCCCTGGGAACAAACCCTGATGAATGTGATGGATCTCACACACGAGGGCTGCAGAATCACTTTAAAAACTAGTGGACAGCTGGTGGGAATGCAAGCTGGTACAACCCCTATGGATGTCAGTGTGGCGATTTCTCAGAAAATTAGGAAACAACCTTCCTCAAGACCCAGTAATAGCACTTTTGGGTATATACCCAAAAGATGCTCAATCGTGCCACAAGGACATGTGCTCAACTATGTTCATAGCAGCTTTATTTGTCATAGCCAGAAACTGGAAACA
>PVIU01010847.1:21652-68055 GCA_004026605.1 Ondatra zibethicus | reverse complement strand
GTCCCTCTGTCACTCTGTCCCTCTGTCAGTCTGTCACTCTGTCAGTCTGTCCCTCTGTCCCTCTGTCCCTCTGTCACTCTGTCAGTCTGTCACTCTGTCACTCTGTCACTCTGTCACTCTGTCAGTCTGTCACTCTGTCACTCTGTCCCTCTGTCACTCTGTCCCTCTGTCAGTCTGTCAGTCTGCTCCCCTGACACAATGACAAGGAGAAGCAGAACAGTCAAAAAAATTGGACTTGGTTTATGTGAACATTCTGTAGCTTCAGATTGATAAGTTTATTTTGTCAGATACAGTAAAAAATCAGTTAAAATTAAAATAAACCTAGTTAAAAGTTAATTAGTAACACTGGGAATGATAACTTAAAATCTATGCATGGGTAATTTTAAAGAATCATAAGGCATAATTCCATTTTAAATTTTGGATTCCCATTTTCCTAGAGTTAAAAAGAAGGATGCCACTTGATTTTATCACTATCTTTACTAAAGGTGACCACATGGAGTGGGCCTATCAAGGAGGCAACAGCAGATCTCCAAGATAGTTTGGATTGGGACAGGTTTTTGCATGATAACTAATGTCCCACTCTAAAAACAAGGTTTTAAAAATATGTACAGGATTTAAAGTATTAAAACTGTACTTTGGTGTGGGAGGTCCTCTTCTATGTGTTGTTTTTATTAGTTAATGAATAAAGAAGCTACCTTGGCCTGTGATGGGCAGAGTCGTGCTAGGTGGGGAAGCTAAACTGAATGCTGGGAGAAAGAAGGAGGAGTCAGAGAGATGCATGGAGCCACCAGAGGGGAAAGGCATGAGCTGCCAGCTGCAACTTTGCTGGTAGGCCATGAACCTCAAGGTAAAATCTAAAATAATGGAAATGGAGGCCAGAGCAGGCCTGAGGCAGCGGACTTCACAGGAGGACTGAGCCAGCAACGTGGGCTGAAGTGGGCCTGGGAGGGCAAACTCCACAGGAGCAGGTACAGAGGAGCAACTGCTGATGGGGTGGGCCAGAGCCAGAGACCTCGGCGGGTTCAGGCATGAGTCTGGGAACTACAGGGTGTAGGCAGGAACCAGAGACCTCTGCGAGTCCAGGCATGAGTCTGGGACCTTTGAGGGAGTAGACCTGAGCCAGAACCCCTGCGAGTCCAGGTGTGAGTCTGTGACCTCTGAAGGAATGGGCAGGAACCAGAGATCTCTGCAGGACTGGTGAGAGCGCTACAAATTAAGTGGAACTTACTTGTGGCCTACTACCCCCAGAGTTCAGGGAAAGCTGAATGCAAGAACCAAACCTCAAGCAAATCTGTCAGGGAGCCTGATGACTCTGGGCATCTGTAATGCCTGTGGTTACATGCAGATGAGATGCTCCCCAGAGCCAGAGTCAAAATCTCATCCTCTGAGATTCTTTCATAGCAGATCCCTTCTCCTCATAAAGGTTTCCAGAGACAGAAGGGAGATGAAAATCTAAAAACCCACGTTCAATTACAACTCCTAGCCGTTGCCACAGCCCAATCGCACTTGTACAAGGTGCTCCTCAAAGCCAAGTGGAAGGGTTTCTACTCTGTGCTTCCAACCATTCCTAAAGCTTTGAAAGTCACAGGTATAGATACCCGGATCCCTAACTCCAGAGTATAGACTGCTGCCCTACCTGAATGACCAGGCAGGTAGACTAAGTGGAGATCTGAGATCCCCTTTAAGCCCATTGCCCTGCTTTGGCCACACCAGAAGCTGTTCAGTCTACACATGGATGAACCTGGAGGAAACTATAGCCTTGCCCCAGTTACAGACCTAGGAGCTTACTGGTCTACCCATGGTGGAAGCTTGAACTGGGCAAGAAGACCCTGTTAGCATTGCTTTAACTTTCATGGGTAGGACTCTTTGCCAGCATTTAGTGTGGCAGTAGTCTTTTTGCAGTAACTGTTTGGGCTTCATTAAGTCCTAATTTAAATGTTATTTGATTACATTCCTAGTTTCTGGGTTGGTAGAAACTAGTAGTCTGCTAAGTAAATAGGCTTTAAAAGGGTTTTGTCTATTAGTCAAAGGATGTTAGTTCTGATGTAGAGATGGGCAAGGAATTCAGGGGTTAAAGCTAGCTCAAGAGAAGGACCTGCAGAATTCCAGTCTTCACATCACCGTAGTTATGATCAGTCAATCCATTTTTGTACACAGCTTCTTTCCAGGAAGTCTCATTCACACATTATATTCTTTTTTATGTGTATAAAAACTGTCATTTTACAAACATTATCTTCTTTAAATTTAGTAATTTGTAAACACAGGCAAGAGTTGCACTGTGCCATTCCTAACAACTTAGCTGGCATCTGTGGGATTCTCACATAAAACCAGAAATGTATTCTCTTTAACTATATTCACGAGAACCACCTGGCAGCAGTGAGGCCTACAGTCACAGTCATGAGTGGGCATGTAAGAATGCTTCATACCAAATGCTAGGACTGGGTACGATGGACTCAGCCTCTCCACATCCAAACACAAACTGGGATCTTCCCAGCCTGGACCAAACTGACAATTAACCCTCTATCCCACTTACAATCTCTAGTGCCATGCTTCCTTCATCCTTTTTGTAGGGCTTAAGTCTTGTCACTAGACACACACTAGAGTCACCTCTGAAGAGGGACCCTCAACTGAGGAGTTGCCTTCATCAGACTTGCCTGATGTGGGGCATTTTCTTGACTAATGATTGATGTGGGAGAGCCCAGCCCATGTGGACAGTGCCACTCTTGGACAGGCAAAAGTTGGGTGTGTAAGAGACCAGGTTGAGCACACCATGAGGATCAGCATTCCTCCCTGGCTGCTGCTTTAGTTCCGACCTTGGCTTCCCTCTGTGATGGGCCATCACTGGAGAGTTCTGATGAGATGAACTCTTTCCTCCATCACTGGAGAATTGGAAGACGAGATGAACCCTTTCCTCCATCAATGGAAAATTCTAATGATATGAACTCTTTCCTCCATCACTGGAGAATTGGAAGATGAGATGAACAGATGAACCCTTTCCTCCATCACTGGAGGGTTGGAAGATGAGATGAACCCTGTTCTCCATCACTGGAGAATTGAAAGATGAGATGAACCCTGTCCTCAATCACTGGAGAATTGGAAGATGAGATGAACCTTTTCCTCCATCACTGGAGAATTGGAAGATGAGATGAACTCTTTCCTCCATCACTGGAGGGTTGGAAAATGAGATGAACTCTTTCCTCCATCACTGGAGGGTTGGAAGATGAGATGAACCTTTTCCTCCACCACTGGAAGGTTGGAAGATGAGATGAACCTTTTCCTCCATCACTGGAGGGTTGGAAGATGAGATGAACCCTTTCCTCCATCACTGGAGAATTGGAAGATGAGATGAACTCTTTCCTCCATCACTGGAGGGTTGGAAGATGAGATGAACTCTTTCCTCCATCACTGGAGGGTTGGAAGATGAGATGAACCCTGTCCTCCATCACTGGAGAATTGGAAGATGAGATGAACTCTTTCCTCCATCACTGGAGAATTGGAAGATGAGATGAACCTTTTCTTCCATCACTGGAGGGTTGGAAGATGAGAAGAACCCTTTCCTCCATCACTGGAGAATTGGAAGATGAGATGAACTCTTTCCTCCATCACTGGAGGGTTGGAAGATGAGATGAACCTTTTCCTCCACCACTGGAGGGTTGGAAGATGAGATGAACCTTTTCCTCCATCACTGGAGGGTTGGAAGATGAGATGAACCCTGTCTTTTCTCTGCTTCCATTCACCCAATATAGTCCAAAGTTCTATATGGCTCTGTCTCCATATTTGTGGTAGTTTGAATGATAATGCCCCCCAGAGGCCCATATGTCTGAATATTAGTCACCAGGGGATGGCACTGTTTGAAAGATTAGAAACATTAAGATGTGTGGTCTTATTGGAGGAAATGTGTCACTGGGGGTGAGCTTTGAGGTTTCATGTCTCACCAAGCTCAGATTCTCTCTCTTGGCCTGTGGGTCAGGAAGGCGCTCCCAGCTACTGCTCCAACACCATGTCTGCCTGCCTGCTGCCATGCTCCCCACCATGACGACAGTGCACTAACCTCTGAAACGGTGAGCAATATCTCAGTTAAATGCTTTCTTTTGTGAGTTGCCTTAAATATGATGTATCATCACAGAAATAGATTGACTAAAGAAAAGTTGGTACCAGGGAGTGGGGTATTGCTGTGACAGGTCTGGCCATGGTGCTTGTTATAGAATTATGGAAGACTATGGGACTTTGGACTAGAAAAGTGGCTGAACACTTTAACTGGGGCTTACTGGGCCATTCTAGTAGAAGCATGATGGTGCTGAGAGCAATGTAGATTATGATAACCCAGCTCAAGAGGTTTCAGAGGGAAGGAACATTAGTAAGTGGCCTAGAGACTGTTCTTGTGATATTTTGGAGAAAAATGTGGCTGCTTTCTGCCCTTGTCCAAAAAAATCTGCCTGAGAATAAGTGAAAGATTGATTTTAGATTGATTGCATTGGCAGAGGAAACTTCAAGACAACCTATTATTGACTGTGCCATGTGGTTATTAGCGGTCACTATTAAGCAATCCAGTGAGTAGGGCCCATCCATGACCTCTGCATCAGCTTCTGCCTCCAGATCCTGTTTGATTCCTTCACTGATGGACTGTGTAAGCCAAATAAGCCCTTCCCTCCCCAACCTGCTTAATGATCATGATGTTCATTGCAGCGGTGGAAACCCCAACTAAGACAATATTCTTATTTCCAGCCAGCCCAATCTAAAATCTGGTCACTGGCTGCCTATCCTGGTCAGTTCTAGGCTAATCACACATTCAGAAGAGCTGACATGGTCTACCTTCCACTCTCTCATATTGATCCTGCTGATCTCACCAAGCTCATCCCTGCCCCCTGACAGTCTGTCTGCCAGGAATGCCATGTACATGCCTGGATCCTTCATGTGCTCATATCTCAGCACAAGTGTCAATCACAGATTTCAGACAGCCCTAACCCTCTTACATCACTCAGTTGTAGTTACTTCCTAGTGTACAGCACCCTGACAGTCCCTGGCTTGCCTAAACCATTGTGGTATGTAAGTTTCCCCTTCGATCAAAACCTTCCCACCTGCAGGGAACTTAAGACACAGGCTGTTAAAGAGAGACAAACAGCAGGATTTCCTAGTGAGGAAGAAACCGTCCATCCTGCTGGAAAGCAACTTGGGTTCAGTTAGTCAACAGTTCAAAGGCTTACAAGAAGTTCCTGAAATGGACCAGCTACACTAGGCTACTCTTCCCCAAGCATCTACGCCGCGAGGACTGATGAGAAACCCTCAGACAAGCTCAGCGCCTGAAAGAAGCAGAGACCACTCAAGCTGCAAGGAAAGATCCCTGCACCAACAGAGCTGCCTGGAAAGGAGATTCTTTAACATGTTGAGCGCTTTCAGATTGTTCCATGTTCTCAAAGCATCACGTTTTCATGAGCTGTCAGCTGCTGGGTGATGCAGCTGTCTGAGTCATTTCTGGGCCTGTAAGTGACCCCAGTAAAAGTCACTGGCTTCCCAAGTTGGACTTTGGAGATATTTGCACTTCGGTCTTTCCCTGGTTCCATCTAGGGTGAATAAATATTTGTTCCTATCTCCCCATGAACAGCATCACACAACACACATGCAGAAGGGGGCTCTTCTGCCTCATGCACTGTTTTATTCCCAGCACCTAGAGCAGGTGTCTTGGTGGCACATACCACACAACAGCTATCATTACATTGTATGCTGGATTTAAAATAAAATTTACTTCACTTGAATGGGTTCCTTAGGGGAAGAAGGGGAGCAACCCCTCCCCCATTGCTTTGTGAAGCGAAAGTGTGTTAATAAGAAATAGCTGTAGAACACTAAGACAAAGCAGAAGTCCAGTTTTTGCCACAGACTATGAGCTTCATGTAGTGAGGGGTCCCCAAGGCACCTATTTCTCCCACTTTGCTTGTGGATAGAGAAAGGTTGGTAATGTTGTAAATACGAAGTATGTCTCCCTCCAGGCTGGACAGTTCCTAGAAGGCTCTGTGACCATCAGGTTCTGACAACCAAAGCAAATTAGCTGTATAATTACTGAGAAATGAAGCAATAAAGACCCTTCTGAACCTTAAGTTCCCCCCCCCCTTTTAAGTTGAACATGACCACTCTGTCACACAACCTCCTCAGGCTGCACAGGTGATGATTGACCAACAGAATAAAATGCTTGGGACACAGGCTGCTAGGCCACCCAGGCCACTCAAACTAGGCTTCAGACGCATGCCTGTAACGCCAGCACCGGTGAGGCTGAGGCTGAGGACTGAGAGCTGGACGGGAGCCCGAGCTGCCCAGAGTCTCTGCTGTAGGAATTCCCTCTGGCTGGAGGAGGAGATCCAAGTCCAGAATGTCTCCTAGGCACCATTTCCTCTTGGTTAAAGCAGGTGGCAGCCTGTCATTAGGACTTGAACTCAGGGAATGCAGAGCAAATGATACATACTAAGTTTTCTTTTGTCTTTAATTTTGTGTGTGTGGTGTATAAGTACACATGTGCACCCTGTGCACACATTTGTGGAGGCCAGAAGAGCACATCTGAATTTTTCTCTCATGCTCTCCACCCTAGTTTTTGAGGTGGACTCATTGAACCTAGAGTTTGTTGTTTTGGCTAGGCCGCCTGGCCATCAAACTCCAGAATTCTACCAGTCTCCTACCCTGCCCCCGCCAGTGCTAGAGTTGCATGCTCAGCTTTTACACAGGAGTTGGAGATTTGAACCCTAGTTCTATTGCTTTCACAGCAAGCCACTTTTCCTATAGAGTCATCTCCCCGGGCCCAACAGGGGGAATTGTAAAAGTACACTGAACTTGTCCTACAAACTCAAGGCAAGGGTAAGACCCTTAGAGCCAGGCTTTAATCCCAGCACTTGGGGGACAGAGGCAGGTGGATTTCTGTAAGATCAAGCTTCAGCATGATCTTCAGACTGAGTTCCAGGGACTCCAGAGCTATATAGGGAGACCCTGTCTCAATAGCCAGCCAGCCAGCCAGCCAGCCAGACAGACAGACAGACAGACAGACAGACTATAATGAAGTGGCTGAAGTGATCCATCCAGCTCTGCCACAGCCCGGCAGAAAGGTTTCTTCACTTCAGTAAGTCCCTGCTCTGAGGGTGGGGTGTCCTCTTGGATTAGGATTGTCTCCAGCTCCTCCCACCTCCTCCAGTTTGGGACAACAGAAATTAGAAATTTCTTCCTACAAAATAGTAACCAGATCCAAATTTTATCTCTGTAGTTTTCTAATTCCTCAGTATTAAAATGCTCAACTTCTCAATCATATTATTAGAATTTACACTAATCACCTCTCTTTATCCTAAACATGGATAAAACGAACATCTCCAAAGCCCCGTTGCTTTAGTCAGTAACACCTGAGATGACAACTCTACCCCCAAGAAGGATGGTTGATTCCTGCAGGCCAAAACTGGCTGCTTTGGCAAGTCGTATTTTATGAGGCATGACAACCTTGATTGGCTGATTGCTGTCATGGCTGTCTCCCACCACAAAGAAACATTTTAGTGTTGAAAATGAGATACCCTGACCTATAAGGTCTAAAATATTTACTACTTGGGCCTTTAAACAGTGTTGCCAACACTGGATCCATTTTGTTCCTATCTGCCTCCACACACCACAAGAGGTGCAGTGCACACCTGTGAAATAAGCCATTTCTCTCGTTAGAATTAGGGGATTTAATTTTCATAAAGAAACCCTAAAAACCCCATAGTTACACATCAGCATTTCTGTGTGTTCAGAAAAATTCAGATTCATCACTAATGGAAAAGTGTATATTCCCAGATGTCTGTAAACTTACACCACTGAACTAATTTTATATTTGTCTCAAAAGAAACAAAAATCTGGATTAAAGCTGAATCAACAAACACAAAACCCCGAGTTCTGAACAGTCCTCTGAGACACAGGGTCTCCTTGTATTCAAAATGAAAACCCTCAGATGGTGCAATTTCTGATTATGTGTGTGGAAGTGTACAAGAACACCTTTTGTTAGGTTCATAGAGATAAAACTAAGCTAAATATATCTGAATATGTGTAATACAACTGAAAAAAGGCAACATCAAATATCCACTCTCTGTTTTTAGCAGAAATGGGTTACCAATACAAAGAGCAAGGACTGCCTACTTCCCAGCCCTCCAGGCAGCAGGTAGCTGAGTGTGATAGGCAAAGTCTGTGTTGAACAATGAGCTCATTTGCTGTCCTCTGCCACTTCTCAGTGCTGCTCTCATGAGTGAGGTGTTTCCCAAGCAGGAAGAGCTAAGACTTTGACAGAGAGCAAGGAAAAGCCTAAGCCATTCATCAGTTGCAGTCCCCCACTAAGTCCCAGTAGGCGAGCTCCTTTATTTGATGCTGTGATCCCTTTACCAAAACAGCCAAATCATACCAAGCCAAGACAAAATGCTAAGTACTGCTCTGATTTTTTAAAAAATGTATTTATCTTGTATCTTACTCAGAAAATTTCAGAACAGGAAAATGGAATTTCCCTGACTGTCACAGGGACCAGAGTCACCCCATGCCTCTTTTATAAGTCAGTCACTAGTGTGTGCAAACAGCCTGGTCAACACAACTCCTCACTCGTCATGCTCCAAGGGCTACAAACGTCCCATCTCAGGACGTTTGCGGTTCTTTCCAAATGGCCAGCTTTCCTGTGGGGTTTCCTGATGCTTTTGACAATAAGCTAAACTAGGTTATTACATTTTCTCTTTATAAGATAGCGAAACTAGTTTCTTCTGTGATGCAGCACCGTGGCTATCTGAAGCACAGATGATCATGGCTCCTGTGAAGCACTATGAACCTCCCAGAGGTACACGACACGCCTAATGACATTTAACAGACTGGTGGTGCACGTCCTGATCCAACCTGCTACCTTTCTCAACTGAGCTTGAAAGACCTCCCACACTGTCACCAGATCAAGTCTCGGAGAATCTAAGGACACTGAAGACTGACAGTTCACCTGGTTAGAGTAAGGTGACACAAAGTGCTGGCTGTGCACCCCACGAAGCAGCCTGAGCACAGATGGCTCCCATAGGACCTTGAAGTAACCCAGAAATCAAGATGTGAGCACTGACTGCGCTGCTCCCTGGGAAAATGTAACTGAAATTTAAAATCATTTTAGAGAAAGTGGGAAATGGTAGAGTATTTTAGGGATGGATGAAAAAGACTTTTGTTTGTGGTGCAGTTATGAGTTGGTCAGCCACCAAAGCAAGCAATGGCCTAATTTTACCTGGCTATACTTCTGCCACCACTCAGAGCTGAGTCAACACATCTGCACAGTACGTAAGTGTGTGACAACCGGTGCTACCAAATATAGCCATGTGTCGCCAGTAAGGACAGCACATTCTGAGACATCATAGGACATATCCACACAATGCTGTAAGTGCATGATGTAGGTTAATCTCTGGAAGTGGCCTCTGGATATAATCAAGAGGCATAGCCAAACAGGAGCTTTATGAGACTGCTGTGGCATAACATGGTACATGAGTTCATAGAAAAGGTGCGTTTGTGTTGTAGGAGGCCACTTGCTCGTTTCCCAGCTGCCCAGACTCCTGAAATAACCACACAGAAACTGTATTAATTAAATCACTGCTTGGCCCTTTAGCTCTAGAGTCTTATTGGCTAACTCTTACATATTAATTTAACCTATATCCATTAATCTGTGTATTGCCACGTGACTGTGGCTTACTGGGTAAAGTTCCGACATCTGTCTCTGGTGGGGCTACATGACTTCTCACTGACTCTGCCTTCTTTCTCCCAGCATTCAGTTTAGTTTTCCCCACCTAGCTCTATTCTGCCTAATCAGGCCAAGCCAGTTTCTTTATCCATTAACCAATCATATTCACAGCATATAGAGGGGAATCCCACATCACCTCCCCTTTTCTGTTTAAATAAAAAGGAAGGTTTTAACTTTAACATAGTAAAATCACATATAACAAAACAGGTGTCAAGTAAGAATTATAGTTACAATATTTATATCTACTTTATCTTTTGTCATATATAAGGATATGATAAAACTATATTTATTCTTCAGCTCCATCAAAGACCCCAGAAGGATATAATATTACCTAAGTAAACAGGAAGTACATTATAAGCAACTTCCAAAACTCTAGAATTGACAGAGACATCTTACTGCCTGGACAGTCACCTAAAGTTCTTCTGTATCGTTGGAGCATCCATCTTCAGCCTACAGGCCCATAGTATCTGGCAGACTTTTCCATGAAGCAGGAAATTTCAAAGAGAGTTCCATTTATATTGGTAGCTTGTTAGTCACTTTCTTCTGTGTCCTGCAGAATGTCTGGCAGTTTCTTTCATGAAGTAGGAACCCTGAAGGACTCACCTTCTTTAGGCAGCTTTAGCAGTCATTTCTCTGTGAGTCCTGCATGTCCAGTTCATACAGCATAGCATCAAACAGTCCAGGCAAGAACAGTTTCTTACCCAAATGGCTAACAAACTTCATGAGAAGCCTCTATGATGCCCATCATCCTCTTGAAGTAGATTGCACATGTATACATCTCTAATTAAAAATCAGAGCTGGCTTTGGAGTTAGATGATGGTTCTATCTTTCTTTAAATCCAAGCATGTTGTTAAAAGAAAAATTCAAGAATTTCTGTCTCATGTCAGGAACCATCTGGTATGGGACAGAAAGAAGATAGATTTTAAGGAAATATTTTACTTTTCTCCATGCCCATTTTGTTTATATCATATCTTTTGTTGAATATATGTTTATATGAATAATGTTTAAGTTTTCAACAATGAACAGTAGATTTTTCCTGCAGTAATCTTTGAAGCTTTCAGGAAGAAGATGGAGCCCCATAATAATGGCTCCACCTGGTTGAGATGATGTCATGATGCTGATACTGCTACTATAAGACTGATTTTTGGGTACCAGCTGAGGAAATGGTGCACCTTCTTACAACGTTCTGGCCAGAACTCCAAATAAGAACAAGAACAACAACAACAACAACAAAAATACCCTATTGACTGACTACTCAGAGACAATTTATAATTATACAAAACAGCAATCTTGAAACTTAATCATTTTACTTTTACAAGATCCCATAGAAAGGACATTGCCCCCATGACAGCTGGAAGTAATTCTAGAAAGCAATGTCCCCTCTCCCAACAAAGTTTGTCCTCACAGTTAGAGACACCATTGAGAGGTTGATTATTACTCACAAAGGGTCGGGGCAGAAATTATGTAGGCCCAGCGACATCAAAACAAAAGAAGGAAAACTAAATGGGATAATAGGTAGATTAGTGTGAAGTTACACTAATAGTAATAATAATGAGTAATATTGTGAATACTTGTAAGCTATTATTTATAGATAATTTACATTGGTATAGATTTTTGTATATTGACACAAGTTCAAATTTTATTTGTTATATTGAATATGTTCCTATTTCTGTTTATAATGTTTGTACACCTATGCAAAGTTATTTTGTCAGATTTTATGCATGCAGGTTTCTACCTCTGTTAAAGACATTTTGTATATTGATACAATTTTAGGATATATTTATCATATTGCATTATATATTTCTACCTCTGATCAAGATATTTATACATTGTTAACAGTTTGAGGTCATTGTCCTCCTTTACTGCAAGTTGTTTAAAGATTGTTTAATATTCTGATATGAAGTCTTAATCTTTCAGTTATTTAGATATTAAGTATTATAGATCAAGAGTCATTCATGTTTGTTATACTCTTAGGCAGACTAACTAGGTATTTTAGATACATAGAGATTGTATTCTGCATAGATAGGTAATCTTCAACCACTTCAAAGATCTGTTGAACATGGCATTTAAATAACTTAGGGTTCTGTTGATGTGAGACATGATTGTCCTGGCAGCACTGATCTATTTCTGAGAGAGAGTTGAGCACCAAAGACACTCCACTTGGAGTTTGTTTTCTTCTTGGCACAGCTGGTCTTTGGCCAAGGAATTGCCCATGCCTAGACCACTGACAAAGAGTACAATGTCCAGACTGAACAAGCAGGATACAAGAAAAAAGACTACCAAACCTTGCCAAGACAGGATAAGACAGTTCTGAAAATGTTCCTGCCTCTAAAAATGGTTTGTCAGTTACTCTAGGCCTTAGCCAAAGTTGGTTGCTTCAACATTTCAAATGAGACTTTGAGTGATTGCTCAGGCAGCCAGTTGTCTCTGTCATCTACTGCACAATTTCAAAGCTGCTTGATTGCACTTCCTGCCTACTCAAGCAATATTATCTCCCTTCTCAGGCCTTCTGTGGGGTTGGAGATTAGATAGTCATAGTTATCATCGTCTTATGATCTAGCCAAGTCATTTCCAATACAAGATGTAGACTACTTAGGATAGAATGTTCATTAAAATGTTAGCTTATGTTCTTTCCTTAATATTGTTTATGCTGGTTGTAATTCTAATCTTATACTTGATATCTGTTCCTAGTGTGTATAGTTTTGTATTGGATTTGGAACTCTCTTATTTAAACAAAAGGGGTGGTGCTGTGGGAGCTCCTTTGGCCAATAGCCTTTAAGATACCACCCCTCTTGGGCATGATCTCTTATACTATAAATGCAGCTGTAAAGCCTGTGCTCACTCTGTTGTTTCTGGCTCTCACTTCCAGCTGCCAAACTCTGTTCCTGTTCCTCATTCGTGCAGAAGACTGTGATTGAGGACAGTGATCTGCGAGTCTCCCCTAAATAAATAACCCTTTATTATACGTAATTCTGAACTAGTGTGGGAATATTTTGTAACTTCTGTCATCAGGTTTCAATTTAAAAAAACTGTTATTATTCTGTATGCATGTGCATGTGCATGTATGTGCACATGTATGTGGACGTATGCATGCATATGTGTGTGAGTATGGGAGTGTATATGTGTGTGCGTGCATATGTGTGCGTGCATGTAAGTGCTATATGTGTGTATGATGCACTGCAGTGCCCGTGTAGAATAAGAGGACAACTCTCTGGCTCCTCTTCTACTTTGGGCCCTTGGGACTGAACTTGAGTTGTTAGGTTTATGGTACAAGTGCTTCTATCCATTGATATTATTTCTGTAAGTAAAATAAAGATACTCTAAAATAATGACATAAAGGGCGGTAAATGTAGATAGCAAGAACATGGCCATTTGTTTTCAAATATTATATAGTATATATAATCATATATGCTGCTTTTTCATAGCTGGCACTCCAGTCGCTTTGCTCACACCGGCACCACTGTGAAAATGTTAAGCTGTGATGTCATGGTGGCTTTGCTCACACCGGCATCATTGTGAAAATTTTAGGCTGTGATGTCATGGTGGCTTTGCTCACACTGGCACCATTGTGAAAATTTTAGGCTGTGATGTCATGGTGGCTATGGTGTCACTAGGTGACAGAAATCTTTCATCTCCATTGTCAGCTAATGGATGTGTATGCAATGTCTTGTGCAATAAAATGACAATTACGTGGCAGGTGAATGTGCTCATGGCCTCTATTTGTTTCTAATGTCTCTAGGAAGTAGACAAGACTAATCACATGTCACTGTGAAAGAGGATAAATTTTATGACTGACTGGTAATTGTATTCTACTCCCAAAGCCCTGGGTTTTTAGTATTTTTTGCTAGGTGTAGCCCAAACTGGCTCCCAACTCATGATCCTCCTGTCTCTGCTTCCTTGGCTTAACCTTCTAGCAACCCTATTGCTGAAGACATTGCGCATGGGCTATGTAATGACACGTATTAAACTGATACTGACGTGGAAGCTTCATCCCTATTTGCTAGCTTCCACCATGCTGAAAGGAGCTATGCATGCTCCCGGAGGAGAGAAGTAATTGTAATCTTACCTAGCTGTGAATTCTAGGAGCTACAACAATGGGTGGTCTGGCAATATATGCCCACTGGGGCATTAGTGATGCAAATGCCATGAACTCACATGTACTCAGCCAACCACTTTCTAATTGGACTTAGGTCTGCTTCACAAGATGGAGCCCCTACTTTCCATCGTCAGTGCCAAACCTTTGGTTAGATGGTCATACATAGGTGCTCATTTTACAGAAGATAACAATGAACCTAAAGATCCAGAACTGGCCAGGGTGTAGAAAGTAAGAGACTATAGTGTGTTCAACCCTAAACGGGACATCTATATCATAGCCCCTTCTCTTGCCAAGGCTTAGCGATTGTCACAAAAACGTGGGAAGTCTGTAAGAGCGTGAGGCAGAGGATGGCACAGGGAACACTCAACATGACTCACAGCAGCTTCAATAGACTGCTCAAGACCTGTATGAACTCAAGACAAACAACACTCCCAACAGAGTTGGTGGGCAGGCAGGAAATCCACCCCAGCTGAGGAGGAGCCACTGGTAACTGATTGCAGCTGGGACAAGGGGAGTTTGTTTCCTTTAACAGTGTAGCCCATGAGAGGTCAACCACACTCCAGCACATAGCCATGCACCCAGAACTGTATGGACAGCAGAGACTGGACTCAGTGAGTTTTTAAAAATGGGGATGCAGCCGGGTGGTGGCAGCACATGCCTTAATCTCAGCACTCAAGAGGCAAAGGCAGGCAGATCTCTGTGAGTTCAAGGCCAGCCTGGTCTACAAAGTGAGTTCCAGGACAGCTAGATTGGTTATACAGAGAAAGCTTGTCTTGAAAAAAAAAAGAAAAGAAGGAAAGGAAAGGAAGGAAGGAAGGAAGGAAGGAAGGAAGGAAGGAAGGAAGGAAGGAAGGAAGGAAGGAAGATGCAAAGTTGAGTGGATGGGAAAGGAAGGGTGAACAGGGAGAAGTTGGAGGGTGGGAGATAAAGATGATCTTTATAAAGATAATAAGAATTATGAAATTCTTAAAGAGTATTTATATGTGTTGTTTGAGGAAAAACAAGAGGTAGACAGATTTACTTAAGTTTCTTCAGGCTAGCAAGATGGTAGCAAGATGATTCAGTGAGTGAAGGCACTTGTCATCAAGTATGAAGACCCAAGCTTCATCTCTGGGACCCACATGGTCGAAGAAGAGAACATATTCCGCATGTTGTTCTCTGGCCTCCATGTGTACTCTACACATACATATGCATGCCTGCATGCACACACACACACACACACACACACACACACACACACACACACACAAATAAATGTAATAAAAACTAAATAAAAAGCTTAAGATCCACAAATATTTAAAATCAGCTGATAATAATACTAATCACAATAGACTGAACTAGCAACTACTTACTAGGCCACTAGACCACACAAACGAAGTATGACATTCCTGCAATGCACACTAAGAGACAATGAACGTTTCTCCTACATGTAGCGCAGTTGAACACTGGATAGCATACTGCATGGAAGCAGCTAGACGCCAAAGAGCACATAGTCTTTGATTCCAATCACATAATGTGTAAAGATAGGCAAAGTTAATCTATAATGCTAGACAGCAGCTAGCAGCCACTCCTGGAAAGCGGCTTGGATGACAGTGTCTGTATATGGGTGCTGATGGCCTCAGTATGCCACTTTGGGAACTCTCCGGGCTGTCTTCACAGGTACTGTGTTATTTTTCTGTTTGTGGATTATACTTTGAAAAACACTAGGAAGATTCTCAACAATTCATTTTGGTTTTTCTCTTTGGTTGTGTGAGATACGCTAAGTTCCCAGGCTAGTCTTGAGCTCACTGTATACCCCAGGCTGGCCTCAAACTTGGGCTCCTCCTGTCTCGACTCTGCATGTGGAGATTACAGCCATGTGCCACCATGCTCAGTGCCTCCTCACTTCTCAAAACTATGGGAACTATCAGTCTTGGTTAAGAGCTAAATAATTTGTTTATTTGTTCCTGAGCCATTTTCTTGTGCCAGTTTTAAAATACTTCTTTATTAAAAAAGAGTTCCACACTTTTAAGAAATATTCTGGGACTGGAGAGATGGCTCACTTGTTAAGAGCACTGACTGCTTTTCCTGGGCTGGATTCAATTCCCAGCACCCACGTGGCAGTTCACAACTGTCTGTAACTCCAGTTCCAGAAGATCCAATACCCTCTTCTGGCCTCCGTGGGCACCCAGCCAATACATGCAGCCAAAACACCCATACCCATAATTTTTTAATATAATTTTGCATTTATTTATTTATTTAGTGTGTATGTATGTGTGTGCGTGCACGTGCATGCACGCGCACCATGGTGTATAAGTGGAGGTCAGAAGTTCTTCTCTCCTTCTGCCATATGCGTTCCAGGGATCAAACTCGGGTCTTCGGGCTTGGTAACAAACACTCTTACTTCTGAGCCCTCTTATTGTCCCTCAAACAATGACATTTACTGTACTGTATTGTCTTGGTCTGTCCCCATCATTAATCACTTAGACTAGGATGTGAATACCCTTTTTTAAGTACTTTAGAAGGCACGGTATTAATTGAAGTAGGTTTAGAGCTAGGAAAATATTCATGTCAATTAATGAAGCTTCATATTTATTAATTTAGCCTGCCATTCAATAATAATTATGAAGGACCCAGCATGTAGCAAGCAAGCATCTGTGGACATGTATGAAGAAAGCTTCAGGGAACTTAGATTCTAACAGGTAGAGAAGACAAACAGCAAACACATCAATCAGGAGGTGACATAAGTGAGATAGAACTTATCAGAAAGCCCACAGCCATCTTTAGATAAAGCCCCATTTCTTCCCGCTGTGATGTGGCAGCATTGAGAATAAACACAATGCTGGCTATTTTGCTCCCTAGTAAGAAACAGGTAGTAGGCCTCTGTCACTTACAGAAGACTACTAAGATAATTTTTCTCCATTAAATGTACTAAGCAGAAAACAGTGTGTTAATCATGGCGGGGGCGGCACTTACTTTAGAAACCCGTGAGATTCTGGGTGTCCTTCAGTGCACAGCCCACTAATGAAATATCTTGGTCCCACTACTACTGGATCCACACCAGCTGGAGCACGGAAGTTTTCCATACACTGACATTCTCACCAAGTTCCCAACAGCCCAGCAATGACAGAGGCAGGGAAAAGCCCATCAAGGCTTGCTGGCAAAAAAAGAGGCTCATTTGGAGCGGAGCGTGTGTGGCTCAGTGGTAGAATGTTTATTTGGCATGCACACACACACACACACACACACACACACACACACACACACACACACACACACTCACACTGAAGGGAGGCAGTGCAGGAAATCCACTCTGCATTACTCCTTCGCATCAGCACTCCCCCCTCACGTGGCCATTTCCTTTTGAACGACTCCTCTTTCCCTGTTTCTTGATCTTCCTTGGCCCGAGTCCAGTCCCGCAGCTTAGGTTATCCACCTCACGGAATACTCTCCACACTGCCACCTTCTGCCACCCATGGTCCCTTCCTGCCTGGCACAGGTGATTCACCGATGGTTCTGCCAGTTTGATCTGGCAGTGTGCTGAAGACACTAAAATCAGTCTATGATGTTTCAGTCATGCCACTTAGGGCCCAACCCTGTGAAGCTCAGCCTGGGAATAGTGAAAGGTGGACATTGCTCCGCTAATGTTTCAGACACCTACTGCTTGAGCAAACGTTTTCACAGTAGAAGTCTTCAGCGACTGTGCTGTGTAAACAGCCTATTTCTCAACTCAGGTGGAAAACAAAGAAAAGTCAATTCTTAAAAGCTGTTCTTTTTCTAATTCTAAGACCTAATTGTGTTCATGGGGATCACGGGCAAGAGTGCCACCTACTGGTGAGAAGACACTTTAAAAAATCAACTGGTTCTCGCTTCCTTCCAAGCCTTAAGCCAGTCTTTGAACTGGAGTGTGGAAAACAAAGCCAGGCTGGCAAGAAGGCTCCGCTGGCAACAGTGCTTGCTGCTGAGCCACAGACCCCAGATTCAGCCCGGATCCACATGGTAGGAGGAGAGAACTAACTCCCACGAATTGTCCGTTGACCTCCACACATGTTTATGTCATTTCTCCTTCCCCTTAAACACATAAATGTAATAAAAATTTTAAATAAAAAAATTACTGCCTGATTTTGTATGCCCAAGGACCTCAGATAGTCAGTCTATTTTTTTTAAAAGGATTCTATTTTTATTTTTAAAGTGTGTGTGCGCGCGCACACATGCGTGTGTGCCTGTGTGCGTGCATGTAAGTTTGCACACATGAATAAAGTACTTTTGGAGGCTGGATTAGGGCACTGGAGAACATGGAGGCAGAGTCACAGGCAGTTGTAACAGCCAGCATGGATACCAGACAGTGAACTTAGGTCTTATACTAGAGCAGTAGCAAGTATTCTTAACCACAGAGCTGTCTCTCTGGAGCCATAATTTACATTTTTAAAAGATTGCTTAGGTTGAAGCAGGAAGTCGTTTTGGAGACTGCAGTCTAAGATTCTGGTGGAGCAGATGTGGGTAGCATAGGACATGTCTGGGAGACAGAGCGCTACGACTTGCTGGTAGGTGAGGGCATGCAGCACCAGTGAGAGAAGAAAAGTCAGGAGAGCCTCAAGAGCACGCAAGTCCCCATACTGCAGAGCAGTCATGGTGTCTGTCAGCATAGACTCCTCTAGGAAGCCAGGGCGCCTGCTAAGAAACCTGGGGGGGGAAACAGTCTGCACGCAGCTTTGATATGGAGTCAGTGAAACAGCTCAGCTATGATTTTCTTCCTGTTGTTTGATCTTGAGAAAGTTACCTTTCACCATTTCGCATACACACACACAAACACACACTCACACAATACTACTTACACTCACACACTCACATACACACACCCATAAACACACACATCACACATACTCATATAGCACACACACATTCACACACTCAGTCACACACCATACACATACTACATACACTGACACACAGAGACCCCCCCCCCAACACTACCTCATTGCTCCACTGAGAGGAATAAATGAAATGTGGAGGAACCTTACCAACAAGAGTTAAATCTCTCTCCTTTCCACACCATCTAGAAGGGCTTGATAGTGACAATAAAAGGCTCTCCTGGCCTGACATACGACAGGGAGTATCAAATATTATCCTATCATACAATTATAAGCTAGTTCTAACTCTGATCTTATGTTAAGATCTTTGGTGGCTGTTATTTCCAAATGAAGTGGTAACATTTATGATAAAAAATAAGCATAATTTCAAGAGCCTCTGTAACTGCTAGTAAATCTCATTTGTTACACTCTCGGGGGCCAAGAATGTGTCATTACAAAACGCTCGCATTCCTTTTAAGAAATAAATCTAGAGTTTAATAGTCACTTTAATGTCTCCTTTAAAAGTGCTGAGTAGAGTTTAAAACCCTCTATTATATGCTCCCTGGTTTCGCTGTCTTCAGCACAGTGCCAGGCAGACCCATAGCAACCACAGACAAGTGGCAGACCAGCAGGTGGTCAGACGGAGACAGCGAGGAGAGCCTAGAGAGTGCCCCAAATCTACGTCTCTAGGGAACTGTGCTGCTGTGGGAAGCATGTGCCTGCTTCCGCTCGCTCCGCCTGAAGCTCCAGATCACACGTGGTGAAGAGTTTCTTAGAAGCCTGGATTCTAGCTCCAGGCCGACTGGAGTGGGTGCGCAGCTTGCTCAAGGCAGCAGCTTTGCCTTTGCTTCTTCCTAAACCTAAACTGGACTGTTCTCATCACAATAATACGCATGAAGGATCTGTACAGCATCAGGCATGTAATGTCAGCATCATCCACGGCTCATTAGTTGTTCTTTTCCTAGTTTAGGCGACATCTGCTCAAGGAAAAATGGAAAAGTCACATGGCTCCCTTGTAACCGTCCTATTAACTTCATATTTTAAGATGACCCCAGAAGATTGTTTTTGAAGGGTCTGAGTGAATTGTTTCCTAAACAATGATGTCAGGTGTAGCCCAGCTGGTAGACCATGTGCCAAGCATGCATGAGGGCCGAGATTTGATTCTCAGTATGAGTAATTTAAGAAGAAAATGTTTCCTTTTAAATAAAAAACAGTTTGTACTTACTACCAGCCAAAGACAACTATATACATTTGTGCAAGTGTGTGGTATATGTGTGTGCATTGTGTAGTATATGTATGTGCATGTGTGTGGTATAGGTGTGTGCATGTGTGTGGCATATGTGTATCGTGTGTGGTGTGTGCATGTTGTGCTACATGTGTGGTATATGTATGTACATGTGTGTGGTATATGTGTGTGCATGTGTGTGGCATATATGTGTGCACTATAGGTGTGTGCATGTGTGTGATATGTGTGTGCATGTGTGTGGTATATGTGTGTGTACGTGTGTGGTATATATGTGATGTGGGATTCCCCTCTGTATGCTGTGAATACCATTGGTTAATAAAGAAACTGACTTGTCCTGATAGGGTAGAGTAGAGCTAGGCGGGGGCTGGGGGGATGACGACTAAACTAAATGCCGGAAGAAAGGAGGCAGAGTCAGGAGAAGCCATGGAGCTGCCGCCAGAGACAGACATGCTGGAACCTTGCCAGTAGGCCACAAATCTCATGGTAAAGTAGAAAATAATGGAGATGGGTTAATTCTAGATGTAAGCCCTAGCTAGCAATACACTTAAGTAATTGGCCAAGCAGTGATTTAATTAATACAGTTTCTGTATGGTTATTTTGGGAGTCTGGGCAGCCGGGAAACACACTAGCAGCCTCTTACAACAAATGTATGTGCATATGTGTGTGATATATGTATGTGCATGTGTGTGGTATGTGTGTGGTATATGTATGTGCATGTGTGGGACATATACATGTGCATGTTTGTGGGAGGAGTCAAGGGTTGATGCAGGATGTCCCCCTTAACTTTTGAGACAGGGTTTCTCACTGGACCTAGAGCGCACTGAGCTCCAAGGAGCCCATTGTCTCCAGGCTGTCACGTGTCCCCCATACGTGTGCTCACCTCCCCTGGGTACATTTTATTGACTGGCCCTTCTCCATAGTGTAACTGTATACATTTCTGTAATTCAACACTAACTCTCTGGGCAGTCCTTTGATCCCAGCACTCAGGAGGCAGAGGCAGGTGGATCTTTGTGAGTTCGAGGCCAGGCTGGTCTACAAATCAAGTTCCAGAACAACCAGAGTTGTTACATGGAGAAACCCTGTCTCAAAAAACAAAACAAAACAAAACAAACAACCAAACCAAACAAAAGTCTTGTACAAGAATTAAAGGTAGATGCTGAAAAATCTCATTCCTGTGTCCCTGAGGCTGCCTGGGAAGAATTTGTCTACAAAGACACAAGGAACATATGAGTTGTGTGGGTGTTAATGAAATTTCTCTTTCCCTTGATGGGCTATAATTAACCCTTAAAGGTTAAAACTGTTTCCTAATTGCTGTGTAGATCTCCAGTTATGCACAATAATGTTTGTGGGCCCTCTGCACCAACTCTGCAAACATTTTCTCCCCAAGACTTCACTACTACATGTTTTCAAACTTAAAATAAGATCCCACTGTCATTTGCATTTCCCTTCTAGCTTCAAGGTAGAGGCCTCACACTGCTAGCACTGCCACTGAGTCTGTCCTTCCTCTCAAGAACGAGAGTTGATTTCCTCTTGGGCTTTGGACACAAGCTCTTCCTTACTTTCTAGGGACATGATCCTGGTCAAGATAGCCACACTGTGTACTTGTTAACTGTGAATAAAATGTAATTTTGGACCCTTAGTGTTAACAGCAGGATTGCATCTACAGCATACAGGGTGACCCGTGCAAACCCAACAGTAAAGCTGATGTTATTACGAGACTGCAGACCACCGTAGTGAATATTGTGAAAAGCTCTAGAACACAGTCTCTGCCTTGTAGGTCTCAATCTTCTGCACAACACACCTCAGGGCACTTGCAGGTGCTTGAGGTTAGACAGAGGCATGGATGTCACTTCAGCTAGGAGTGATCTAACAGGACCAAAGACGCCCCTTCCCGGGGCTCATGCTTCCTCTGAAGCTCAGTTCCAACAGAGAAGTGTGTGGGACACCTTAGAGAGCCAGAGCGGACGCTGAGGGGCTCCTGCTGCAATCAGAGCCCTGGTGACTAGGTGCACCCCTCAGGGGAGGGCCACAGCCTCCTACTGGCTTCTAGAGGGTTCTGTACTTAGCCATGTTAGGCAAGAGCCCCACTGGCCTTGATGCCTCATTTGCAGCCCAGGGCAAAATTCCCTGCCCTCATCTTCCCAGCACCATAAGGCAGCAGCCTGAGCTCTCGACTCTGGCTGCGCAGTGGACACCATGCTGCATGACAGCGCTGGCTGAGCATCACAGTCTCACCAGCCACTCCAGCCTGGCCCTGCCACCTCCCCTGGACTGCTGGAGCTGCTTCATGACCTGTGAAGGTCCACAGGGAAGATACCCGCTCCTGTACTGGCTGCAGTCCCGACCTATTAGGTATCTGTGGAGTTAGACGCAGTGAGGTAGTCATGTCTTCAACCCTATATTGGCTTGGCAGCCATGGCAGTATTATACTACGAGGGCATTTGGAAGGATGTATGGGCACGTTGGCTCCTGTGAGATTTCTAAACCTGGTCAAAGTCAGTGGTGTATGGGCACCATGATGTCTTCATGCCATGTCTAAGCCCATTCATATAGAGATTACACAGGTATGTTGCCCCCCCATGCCATTACAACATCTGGCCATGAAGGACTGGATGGGCATGTTGGGGCTAATACCATTTTCGAGCTCAGTCCATATGTAGGGTATGTGAGCATGTTGACCCCATGCCATTTCTAAGCCTTATCAAATAACAGATAGGTGGGCATGTTATCATCCATGCCATTTCCAAACCCCAGCCCTCTGGGTTATATGGAACATGTTGATTGACATGCCATTTCCAAGCTCAGTCATATGGGAGTGCATGTGGGCACGATTTCTGAGCCTGGTCACTTGAGGGGGTATATGGGCATTTGAACTCGATGCTTTTTCCGAGACCTTATCTGTGAGTGTGTGTGAGCATATTAGCTTCATTCTGTTTTCAAGCATGGTAAAATGCTGGGGCGCATGGTCATGATGGAGCCAATGCAATCTCTAGCCCATCCTATAATGGGTTTTCTGCACATGTGGGCCTCCATCCCACGTCTGAGCCTGGCCATATGGGAGAAGGTTTTGGGATGTAGGCACATGGTTATTTTTGAGTGGGACTATATGGGCATATGCCATTTGTGATCCTCTCATAAAGGAGAGTTACAGGCATTTTGGCCCCAGGCCATTTTCTATCCTAATCATATTGGAGGTACATGTTGGCCCCCATGCCATTTCCAAACCTGGTTATATGCGGGGCTTTAAAAGCTTGTTGACCCCATGACATTTGTGAGACTGGATATATGGAGGGGTATCCAGGCATGTTGGCCTCCGTCTAATTTCTGAGCCTGGCCATACATGTAGGGTATATGGTTATGTTGGTCCCATGCCATTTCCAGCCCATTTATGGAGGGGTATGAGCATGTTGGCCCCCATGCCATCCCCAAGCCCAGTCACCCAACAAGGTATATGGGTGTGCTGGTTCCCACGCAATCTCAGAGCCCAGCCTTATCGGTGTGAGCGTTTACATATTGGCTCCTCAGAATTCCTCATCCTGGCCATATGGTGGTGTTTTTGTGCATGCTGGCCCACAAGCCATTTCATATGCATCCCTGTCACATGGAGATGCATGCAGACATGTGGGCACCCATACCATTTCCAAGTGGCATAATAAGGGGGTTTTATGGGCATGTGAGAAAACACACCATTTCCAAGTGGCATAATATGGACATGTTGACCATGTCCCATATATTTCTGAAGTAAAGAGGCATGTGCTGGCCACCGGTTGGTGGCTCCAAGACACTGCAAACATGCAAACAAGTATTCCCAGGCCACCAAGTGGCAGTGCTGATACACAGCAAGTGTGTAAACAGGTGTGTGCAGGGAGCCACGTGGCTGCCCTTGAGACATAGCATGTGTGACAAAGAGTGCCTAGGTCACTAGATGGCAGCACTGGGACACGGCAGATGTGTGAGAAGTCATGCCTGGGCTGCCATGTAGCAGAGTGGCAATGGCACACGGTGAACGTGTGAATAGGTGTTCTCAGGCCTGTAGGTAGTGGCACTGGAACACGGCATGCATTGCTAACAGATGTGCCCAGGCTGCTGATTGGAGGCCCTGCTGCACAATGGGTGTGCCAGCAGTGTGCCCAGGCTATCACTTGTCAGTAATGGGACACAGACAGGTGTGCAAACAGGCATGTCAAAGCTCACACATTGTAGTCCTGGGACATGGTATCGTGTGAGCAAGTGAATATGGGGAGGTTTCATTGAGTGTTCCCAGTCCAGCTCGTAAGCAACAGGACAGTCTCTTTCTCAGAACATTCACCCTGAGAAGCAGATTCTGTGTTGTGAGGAGGCCCTGGTCACAGAAGGGGGCCACACAGTTGTGGCCAAGGCCTCAGTCAACAGCCTCCATCAGATGCTAGACACAGGGAAGTGCTTAGATGACCCTAAGCTGGACTTTCCAGCCACTTACTAATGCCAGGAGCCACAGTCCTGCCCCCACTGAAGCCTGGTTGAAGTTCAAAGTCCTGGTTAAAATAAATTCTGTTTTATGGCACTAAATTTTGCAGTTCTTTGTTACATGATTGTATCAGCTACATGTTCACTGGAGTGACAAATATGTTGGGGATATTATTTTCAGGTGTGTTACTTTTGTTTATGCTGCATTTGTTTAACTTTGTGAAGCTGTGTTACTGTGCCTGTCTAAAACACCTGATGATAACACCTGATAAAGAGCTGAATGGCTGGGCAGGAGCAAGGATAGGCGGGGCTGGCAGGCAGAGAGTATAAATAGAAGGAGAACCGAGAAGGAAGAGCAAGAGAGCAAGGAGAGAGGACATCAGGGTCCAGTCACCCAGCTATACAGGAAGTCAGGGAGAAAGAAGTAAAGAAAGATATACAGAAATAGAGAAAGATAAAAGCCCAGAGACAAAGGTAGTTAAGATAAATAAGTTAAGAAAAACTGGCAAGAAGCAGGCCAAGTTAAGGCTGGGCATTCATAACTAAGAATAAGCCTCTGTGTGTGGTTTATTTGAGAGCTGGGTGGTGAGCCCCTCAAAAAGACAAAAGAGTAAAGTCCACATAACACAGATACCTGGCAGCATCTTAAGGGAAGAAACTTTTATTTATTGCAATTTTAGGGGACACAGTCCATTCTGGGTGAGAGGATATGCTGACAGGAGGTGGCTGGTCACTGTGTACCCAGTCAGGAAGCAGAGTGGGGCTAATACTCTTGCTCAGATCACTTTGAGAAGGCAAGGACAGATCCAGTAGCTGGCTGGGTTCATGATACATCTGCTGGCAGGGACAGTCCTGAGACTCACAACAAACCCTGTGAACTCCTCTGGAAGGTCCCAGGGTGGAGGGTCTGGGGTCCCACATCCCCTCTGTCCATGCCTCTGCCACTCCTGGGTAAGCTCACCTGGGGCTGGCACTGTTTCTCTCTGTGGGTTCTAGTTTCCATTGTGGGCGTTTATGGATATAGATGCATCATTTAGAATTTAAATTTCATTGCACTAGAAACACCTAAGCAGTAGTTTCAAATATGACATCCATTGCTCTCACACGAGTCAAGCCAGGGTTCAGTCCTGGTTGTCACAATGACTCTGTCATGACCAGGACTCCAGGCTACTTCTGTGACTGTGCTACTTCAGGGTGCAATATGGCTGCTGGGGCTCCTCCCACCACGCCAGCATTGCAGACAACTGAAAGAACTAGGCGAAGAGGAGCACACTCCATTCCCACAATCACATCCCATAAGCTGTTGTACAGCCTATTGGATGCTCTCGAACCATCTAGCCATCTCTAGCTGGAAGGCACAGAAAAACAAGCTTCAAATCAGAGGTCTGAGAAGGAAGATCCAGCAGTCCTGGAAGACAGCTAGCTGTCCTCGTCATACTGAGTAACCTGAGTGGAAGGTTCCATATGTGATGCCTGGTGACTGGACCCCGCGTTCCCCTTCTTGGCCCTGCCTCCAGCTTTGGCCCTTGATGTCCCCCTTGGAGCAGCATAGGGAGCAGGTGCACATGTCCCCTGGCATCTCGAGCAGGGACAGGATCGTTTTGATGATCAGGGCCTTCCAGGCCATCCCAAAGAGGATCCATAGGGAGATGATGTTCTTGTACCACACAGGGTACTTTCGAGAGGGGTCCATCCCTGGGGAAAAGGCAAGGCCAGAGGAGGTGGGGGCTGGACAGAAGCTGGGAGGCCCAAATGATGGACAAAATGAGTGCAATGCAGGAAGCCCGGAGACTTGACATTCCCAGCCTGTGGCTGCCTGTCTGGGATTCCAGGAAGCCACTGGGATTAGCTGGCACCTTATATCTGGAGATGAATCTTTTCTAGAATTTCTCAAAGTGCTGTTCCCAGGCTAGCTCCATTGCTGCCACCTGAGAGCCTATTGTAAAGGCAG
Source organism: Ondatra zibethicus (assembly GCA_004026605.1). Classification (NCBI taxonomy): domain Eukaryota; kingdom Metazoa; phylum Chordata; class Mammalia; order Rodentia; family Cricetidae; genus Ondatra; species Ondatra zibethicus. The sequence goes on along the minus strand of PVIU01010847.1, from coordinate 41,745 downwards.
GTGACTGATCCCATCTTGCCTGGAATCGAAATCTCTGGGATGCCTCATAGGCTACAATTTTGCAAGCCTCCAGGAGAGGCATTGCTGGTTCTGTTTTCTGTATTCAGCTTTTATTTTGTGCTTATTAAAAAATATTTTAAAAATGTATTTTAATGTGTACGGATGTTTTGCCTACATGTGTGTCTATGTACTATCTGCATGCTATGTGTTTGGAGAGGTCAGAAGAGGATGCCTGATCACCTGGAACTGGAGTTACAGGTGGCTGTGAGACACATGTGGGTGGTGGGAACTGAACCTGTGTCCTGCAAGAGCAGCCAGTGCTCTTCATGTAGTCCTATTTGGCCTTGAACTTCCAATCTTCCTTGCTTCTGCCTCCTGAATGCTGGGATTATAGGTATTTGCCACCACAACCAGTTACCTGGCACTGGAATCAAGCTCAGGCATGTGAGTTAGGTGGGTGCTCGTCCCTCTGTGCCACAGCCCCATCCCATCTGCTTCATTATTGTCGGGGCTGAAATGGGGCCAGTTGTGGGAGCCAGGGTGTTTAGGAAGGAGTGTGGAGCTCCTGGAGTTGTGCCCTTCCTCAGTCCCTAGCATTCATGATTGACATCTGAGTACCCCACACCTGTTATGAGACAGCCATTCCTCCTAGCCAGTTTGAAATTCTTCCCTAACTGCACGAGGTCCAGGGTCTTGAGGAGGGTGAGAGTATATAGGCTGGGAAGGACTAGAGGAGGGGCTCCATCTATGTAGCCATGGAGAAGTCGCCCTCCAACGCTGGGTGACCTTCCAGTGCAGATACTTTAGGGTCACCTGTGAGCCCTCACCCATGCTCAAGAAATTCAAGGATTTCCTGAGGGTAACTTTGGTGGAAGCAAAATTTGGTTTGTCATTGGAACCTTAGAAAGAGTGGGGATTGTTTCACCGGGGTCCTCGCCGGGGGTGGGTGGAGAAGTGAGGGAGGGCCAAGTGTTGTGTGTCCCTCTAGGACACTGATTTGAGCCTGTAGCTTTGGAAAACAGCTCCACACTGCCAGGCAGGACCCGAGAGATCATAACCCACCACACTGGGAAAGGACAGAGCCTACTTAGGTTACAAGCTGTGTCCCAGGCCCATCAAGCTACTCACATGAGATAGTCACCTGTGGTGCATTCCCAGGTCTGCCTGGGAGGTCCAGGCAGCTGAGTCCCCACCCCTCCAGCCTTGGGCCACTCACCAATCACGTAGTCACCAAAGCCCACCGTGCTGAACGTGATGAAGGCGAAGTAGAAGCTCTCCGTGTAGCTCCAGCCTTCCATGTGGGAGAAGAGAAGCGGAGGCAGCAACAGAAAGAGCAGGAGGCCCGAGAGCAGCGCCATGGAGCCCACAGCCACCGGGCCCGGAGAGCAGCACCGCGGAGCCCGCAGCCACCGGGCCTGTACTGGGTCCTGCAGTCACAGCAACAGTCTGCAGGTCAGCTCTGTCCTGAGCAGCAAGAAGGAGATGCCCAAATCTCCATCTTTGAGCCCCCGCAGTTCCTCCTGTCTTTGACTCCTCCCAATCTTCTCATGCTCACCACAGACACTAATGATCAAACACCCTGTTCCGGGCTTTGCTCCCACAACCTTACCACCTACCTCTCTGACCCCACCCTTCTGGTTTGGCACCCTATTTCCACCACAGTCCCCCATCTGGAACCGACTCATCCAGGTTCCTGGCCACCGTCTCACCTGCCAGCTGCCTCCCAGCCACTGGACACATCGGTGCACCCTCGCTGCATAAGGTGGCCCAGCCGGTTGAGCACTACCAGGTGGAATGGGATCCTCATGAGAGCAAAGAATATACAGACGAGATGGGCAGCCATGGCCTCTGGGGTCAGGTTGCCGTAGCCTGATGCAGGAGGGAGCGGCATTTAAGGAGATCCTTCCCCCAGCTTTGGGCATGGCCACTGTGGCCCCCTTGTTTCACTCCCATGCTGGGGGTGGCAGCTGGTGATAGAGCGGGGCTGGCACACCAGCCCACAGTTGGCCTGTGGCCTCCCATTTTTTCTGGCTCTACTTCTTGGACTCTGACCCCTGCAAGGCTGTGAGAACCTGGGCAAAGGCCTTGATCTTTCTGAGCCTACATTCTTGACCTTAAAACGGGGTTCAGGCATTCACTTGCATTTGGCTAATGAGAGGCCACAGTAGGGACTGTAGGTGGGAAGGTGAGCCCCTGAGCAACGAGTGCCCCCCACCCCGGCCCAGTGAATGGGCCGGTGAATATGATGGAAGGTTGCCATGCGGGCATCTGGCCTGAAAACCTCAGAGGTCTCTCTCTCTGGGTCTTCCATCTCCTTTCCACTCTGGTTTTATTTTGTTTGTGTTAAAAAGGTTTTGTGTTGGTCAGGCTGGCCTCAACCTTTTTATGTAACCCTGAACTCCTAATCCTCCTGCCTCCACCTCTCAAGTGCTGAGACCACAGAATGATGGTCTGAGTAAGGGCAGTGTTGGGGAGGTTGGGGGGAGGTAGAAGGTGGGATGGGGTGAGAGGTGAGGGGTGCTGGGAAAACAAGGAAGGATCCAAAGGATGCTGGTCCGGGACAAAGAAAGATGAAGCCTGTCTTCGGTGGTGTGAGCCTTCCACCTAGTGGTGAGTCCTGGGTCATGCATGTGCTGCTGCGGGCAAGGGCAGCTGACCTGCATTGTTCCCTGGGATCCAGGGTTTTCTGGCCCCTGCTGTTTCCACACAACCGCCTCAGGTGCTTTCAAGACAGGCAGGTTCCACCTCAGTCTGGCTCTGAAGGGGAAATGTGTCTGGAGGACAGTGATAGGGACTGAGGGCCTGGGAGGGTCTGTAGGGCTGGGTTGGATGACCAAAGTCCTCCAGGGCAGCAGTTCCCAAACTGGAATATACATACAGTTCCCTGGTGTCTGACGAAATGCAGAAGCCAAGTCCATGGGTCCTGAGGCATGAGATGCTGTTTGCAAGAGGGTGGGGGTGTGCTTGCAGATATAACTGCTTTCTTTATAGGAGTGACACCCTCTGGAATGCCATCCCTGGCCCCTCAGGGTGAGGCTACCTCCCAAGCCACACCAGCTTGTCCCCATGCTGCCCTTTTCGATGGTAGTGATGGTGGACATGGAAAAGAAGAAAGAGCCCACAAACTTCCAGCGCCCCATGCTGGTGGTACTGCCCAGGAGCTGGGTCCCATCTTTGTATGCCTGAATCATGTCCTGGAAGACATGCTGCAGTGACCAACAGGATCTTGAGAGGGGGGCTGAGCCCCTGCACCCCAAGACACCATTATACCCATGTCTATACCCACACCCTACACCCACACTCTTGTAGAGGCCTCGTGTTGTATAGAGAGTTTCTCCAAAGCTATGTACTTCCTCCCATGACTTACAGGCTCAGAAGGGCACAGCAGTCACAAGCCCCTCCCCAAGTTAAACCTTACAGAAATAACAGCTGAGGAGAGGGGACTCTTCAGTAGAGCTGCCTACAAGTTGTGTAGTGAGCTCTAGGGATGTGAGGTGTCACCCCTGCCCGGTGGACATTTCAGTAATGCAACTATCTTTGAGTCACCCACATTCCCGTAGTAACCCCGGTAAACCCAGCTAGGAATGAGATTGTTTCTTTGGTCAATCATTGGCCCCATCTGACTTGGAGAGACTTTTTCATGTGTCCCCAGGAAAACACACACAACCTCTCCCTCTCTATTTCAAGTCTATTTGGGGCCAAGAATGGCTGATTCTACTAACCAAGGGCTCCCCAGGGGCAGAGATGGTGGGGCCAACCTCTTCTGATCCCAGAGCCAGCTCAGGTTCTAGGCCATCCCACAGGCTTAGAGACTCATTTGCTGTCTACCTCAGTCCTAATCTTGCTGATTAGGCTGGGAATTCTCTCCACTCGTCGCCTCTCCTGTCCTACCCCAACAATGCTCTCTCTCTACAGGGGATTTGGCTTCAGCTTAAGGATTCTGGGACACAGGTCCTGGGGGGTCTCTGTAATGAAACCATGCAAGGGAGTGGTGATTGCGCGGAGGTACACCAGGCTAAGTTCTGCCCCTGCACTCCTGGCAGAGGGAAGTGGAGCCGAACAGTAAGGCAAACACTGATTTGCTCAGCTGCCAGCCCCATGGCCCATGGGGCCAGGAAGAGTTCTCCATGGAATCCTGCCAGGATGAGCCTCCTGCCTCCATACCCTGCAGCATCCTCTGAGGATGCTCTGGCTCAGGGACCTCTGCACTTTTCACTGCTCCACCCCTTTCGTCCCTGCCTGCCCTGCAGGTCCAAATGCTTCAGGTAAAGTGACCTTAGCCCTAGGTCCAGTCCAGGTTCCCTCACTCTCAGCTCCCTCGCTCGCCTCCGCTCTGGGCCCTATTTCACCCACCAACATAGACTGAGCTATTTCTCCCAAGTTCCCACGCTCCCACCAGCTTCTGTTCCTTAGAGTCTGGCCACACCCCCAAGGTATTTGCCCCTCCAGTCATTTGAAAGACTAGGTGTGGCCTTTCGTCCTTAGTGCTTTGTCTCAGTAACCCCTACACAAGGCTGACCAGACCAAATGATACCTGTCCCCGTGATGACCCTATTGGACAACCTTGTAGCCTGTGACACAGAGAAGCGATCCTCTGTATTCCTTATGTCTGTGTTCTGGACGAGTCTCACTTCCTTAAAGATGGAGCTGGTGCCCCCGCCCCTCCTCGCTTGCCCTAGAAGCTTTCCACTGGGTTCAGCCCATCTCCATGGTTACCCAACCCCAACCGCACAAAACTGTTTTTCCAAGCCTGTTTACTCCACCTCTCTAACAACCATCCCCAGAGTCACACTGTCCAGGCCAGAGCACTCTTCATCCCTGCTGTGAGCTCCCGCCCCCTGCCCCACCCACTCCTTCTTTCCCAGGGCAGCACCGCTAGTCCCCTAACCTGGATCAGCTGATCCAGCGCTGGGCCATCCATACCTGTGAAGTTCTTTAGTCGCTCCCACTTGTCGCTCTGGAAGATGTGGCTGGAGTACTGGGCCGCATGACCTTCCAGTGCCCAGAACACACCGGTGCGCAGCACCAAGTAAGCCAGGTAGGAGAGCAGAAGGAGCCCGTGCCTGGCACCCAACAGACCCGGGCCGAACACGGTGCCTCAGGTCCGCACATGGTGGAGAGGAACCCAGGAGCGCTCTGGTGCACAGGAACCGGGAATGGGCGGGAAGGGCCGGGAGGGGCCTTCTCTAAGCAAATGACTGCTGGTGGCCCTGCCCACCTTCAAGGATCCAACCCCAGAGACAATAAGATAACTCAGCAGAGAGCTGGAGTGCCCACATCAGCATCCGGGGACCACGGAGGGGTCCCACCTCAGTCCCTCCCTTCAGTGGGAAAGATTCCTGCAATCCACAGCGTGGAAGAGAAACTTCCAAAGTCTATTGTCACAGGGCTCCTGTCTAAGCTGTGAGACCAGGGACTTCCTCCAAGTGCCGGCTGAGTCAGTAACACTCTATGTTCCCTACAATAGGTGCACTCAAAGAAAAAGGCCCCAACTGGGCATGGCTTGTCTGTGCCCCGGGCTCACACTTGCTGCTCCAGAGGAGGTCTCGGAGTCCCGATTCACCCAGAGCAAGGCAGGGACCAGCATGTACGGAGCAGATAGAGGGCTTGAGATTTCCGTCCTTTCCTAAGACACAATAGTCCTGCCGGGAGGGAGAGTAGAGAATGCGGCTAAGGACATGGGTCATTCCCAGGGACTCCCCTCAACCTCCTGGACTCCCACCCCAATGCTGCAAATACACGGATGCTTAGAAGCCCCCTTGTGACTGGGGAGAGGGGAAGCTCAAGGAATAGCTAGCTCCTAATCCTTTTAAAACTGAGCATTGGGCAGACAGGGCCAGCCTCTCCTCCCTTCTGCCCACAGTGCTGAAATCTGGCAGCAGGCTAGGCCCTAGCGAACTTATTCTTTGTAAGGCCCCTAGGGTCTTTGATTTTTGTCTCTGCATCTCCCCTATATTACTTTGTAGGCACACCTACCTCCATTTTCTCTTTGGAGAATTACTGGTCATCCTATCTGGAACAGCATGGGCTTGGAGTGAGGTAGGATGGGGATTTTCTGAGGTCTAGGGTCAGGGGCTCCTTTGTTCTTGAGGTCCAGGCCTCTGATGAGCAGTCAGAGACAGGAACACCTGTGCAGAAGCAGGGATCCCAGGCTGAGGACCACTGCCAGCCACACCTGCCCTAGGAGGCACCATACAGCTGCCAGGCTGAGGACCACCGCCAGCCATGCCTGCCCTAGGAGGCCCCAGACAGCTGCCAGGCTGAGGACCATGGTGATGTAATGCTTGCTGGGGTCTGTGCCTACCAGAGAAAGTGATGGCTGGTGTCTGAGGGTACAGTCACCTCCAGATTCCATAGGTGTGCTCTCTCCCTGCTGGTCCTCCAAGACGGACCAATGATAGGAAAAGCAGACTTCTGACAATTCCACCAAGAGCCCACAGGGGTCCCAGAGATAACAGCATCAGTGGTACCTCAATGTGCCTCAGATTCTACTGATTACCCATCAGGATAATTAATTGTCTCTTTCTCACAGACAACATAGTCCCCAAAATCAATGGTGCTGAGGGTGATGAAGGCAAAGGAGAACCCTTCTCCAAAGCTCCAGCCCTCCACGTGGTTGAGTAACATGGTGCTGGGCACCAGGTTTCCATAGCCTGCCGGGCAATAGAGCATGCATAGCAGGGGAGGAGAGAGACCAGAGCTGCCTCCTGCCCACCCCCATCCTCAGCTGCAGCAGAGGCTTGTCTCTATCACTGCTGGGGGAGGAAAAGAAGTTGTTCCCATGGTACTCATTCTGCTAGAACAATCTCTGCTTATAGAAGGCTCTTCTACAATGATGCTGCCCCCATGAAGCCCTCCCAACTGCCACCCTCGGCCTCCCTGCCAGGCATGATTCCCTGAGATGTTTTATGTAATTTCTATCTAATTATCTCCATTTGCCTTATATAATCACAGAAATTCAGTCCCTCTTTAGTGAATTGGGAGCCCAACACTCATATTCTAACACTCTTCCTGGATTACCAAGGAAGGTGTTTGTGATTGGATTGGGGCTTAACTAAATGGAAGGGCGTGTGAGAGACTTGGGGGAGGTTCTGCCGATATCCCATCTCCTTGGGATACTGGGATTGCCTGCAGCTTTGAAAGGCAGTCAATGCCCAATGACCTTCCTCCACTATCTTTCTGAGAGGACTTTCTGATCTGTGGGCCAGGTGCACAGAGACAGCATTAATACACCAGGCCCAGATCGAGGTGAACCCAGCCCCCACAGCAGCAGGGTGTGCACACCTTACTGCCTTCCTCTGTTACTGTCTCATTCCTCTGTTACTGTCTGTGCTTTCTGTGCCACCACCTGGATTAACCACATCCTCGTCCCAGTGATGGCTTTTGGAAGCGATCCCAAGAGCAAAGTCAAGGGAGGCCCCTCCCCACACCTGCTCCTCCCTCACCTTGTGATGGTGACCACTGTGCCCTCAAAGAAGAAACTGCTTCCGAAGTCCCAGTTGCTGGGGTTGGTGGAGTTGCCTTTGGGGTTCACGCCTGTCACCCAGGCTTCTAGGATCACCCGTTGGAGTGGCATGGTCAGAAAGGAAGGGGCTGACGGTTACTGAGGGCCAGCTGTCACCAAGCAGCTCTCAGGAGGATTTTATATGCTTAAGTTGAACAAGTCTCTTAATTCACATCATTCCTATTTCACAGAAGGAAACGTGAAATCTCTGAGTGGCCAAGACACTTGTCAAGTGGCCAAGGCCAGCCGAGGTGTGTGCTCTAACGGGGGGAGAGCCGAGGCCTGGTGACAGGAAATGACACACATGCACACATTAGCTAGGACAAGGCAAGGCTGATGTTGACTACTTCTAGAAGGGTCTACTGGGGAAGATGGGCTCTGGGACTTCGCTCCCATGAGGCATGTGGTGGGAGCTTGGGCATCCAGGGAGCTGTCCGCTTTGCTCTCTGGCGCCCTCTAGTGAGCATAGCCTATGCCTGCAGAAGAAGTTGCGTCTTAGCCCAGGTGCCCAGGAGAGAGGCTATGTGTTGTCTGTGTGTGCTGTGCAGTACTCTGTGTTACATGGGTGTGTATGATTTGTGTGTCTGTGTTTTGTGTTACTAGGGCAGAAGGCTTGGCAGGTTCAAGCCGGAGCCCTCCTGAGGATTGGGCAGGCCTCTCTCTCTCCCCAACACTAGCCCTCTTCCATCTAGCTGGAAACTTGTCTCAGGGCAGCATCAGCTCATTCATGTTACCCGGCAGTGCTCCAGTGCTGAGGACCATGGGAAGTATGGCTGCTACTCCTGCCTCTCTTTCCTGTGGGAGCTGATTTTCACCTGCTGGGTGGAGGCCTCCTGGCCCTCACTTGGGCAGGAATTAGCTTCTTAATACTTGGGCTTCCTCTTTCCCATGCATGCAGAGAACTGGGCAGACATTCCATAGCATGTCCCCTCCCTGGAGACCCCCACTCTCGGGGACTCTGACTATTGCACCTCTAGGCCCTCTGCCCTATGGACAAGGGGCTCTGACCTCCCTAAGGGCTCTGGGTGTGGGTGAGTGGCCTCGAGTGACTGCGGCATCTTCGTCTCCAAGAATCCAGTGGTGCAGGAGGAAGAGGTGGGTGTACAACTGTCCTCACGGAATCATGTCCAGACACTACACTCTTCACTGTTTATGGTTCAGTGTGTGAGTTCCCCAGAGGCTGGGTTTCCGCCAAATGTTACCCTAGCATTTCTCTGCCTCCAAGCTCCACTTGCTCATTGAGAGTGAGGATTTGAAAGGACACATTTCCTAGTGAGTCCCTGTTCCTAAACACTGGCCCCTTTGGGCTGCAGCCAGACCTAGAACCTTGTTCTTGATTGCAGAACCAGTTTGAGCCTGGCCACGGTCTGTCCACTGCTCAATTCCTGGTTCCACCTCCAGTCCAGGGCTGAGGTGTCCCTGTCTCTGGCTCACTCCTGGGATGTTGGGGTGCCTGAAGGTGAGTACCATCCCTGAGTAAAATGTATGCATGGGGTGAGGAATACTATGTATACTGGAAAAAGCAGGGACAATACTCTCTACTGACACCTCTTCTTGTAGCTCAGCAGCTCTCAGTCCCAAGAGAAGTCACCTGGTGGCCTCACTCGCTCCCTGAGTCAGCAGGTCTGAGTAGGGTCTGAAACTTAATTCTCTAATAAGCTCTCAGGTGGTGCTGCTGCTGGTGGAGGTGCTGGTGGAGGTGCTGAGGTGCTGAGGTGCTGGTGTTCCATGGGCCCTACTCTGAGAACTTTCCCTTTGTCAGTACCCTGCCCGTAGTGCATGTGCTAATCTGTGTAGTGAAGTGTAAAGGGAACCCAGCAAGAAGCATGGGTCTGAGTTCTACCTCAGCCAATGACTGCATCTCCCTGGGACTCAGCTCCCATCTGTAAGCTGGAGATGCTGACTCCAGTAGGGAGCTGGGAGAAGTCACCTGTGTGTGCTCAGTCCCAGGACGGGGCGTCACAATGAAACGGAGGTCTGGTCTCCCACCCCTTATCATGTGTCAGACACGCTCACTAATGGCCAGTTATCACTCTGCCGACCATGCTCGGCCACCGTCCACCAGCCCTGCAAGGGAGCGAGTGCAGTCTGGCACCTTGTCCTCACCTTTATCTGGGTCTGCACACAGGAGCAAGTGCTGAGAGCCAGCAGATGAAGCATCCGTCCTGAGACGCAGGAAGTGTGGGAGGGGAGTTTGTATAGCAAGGGCCCCGCTCAGAGAGATTTTACTCTGCTGTCAAATGTCAAGCACAGACAGCAACTTTCTGTGTGTGTATACATGTATGTATCTATAATATGTGTTTGTGTATGTGCCGATAGTTGTGTGCACATACATGTGCATGTGGAGGTCACAGGTCTACTGCAGGTATCATTCCTCAGAGCCACCAGCCTTCTTACTTTTTATGATTTATTTTATTTTACGTATATGGGTATTTTTCCTGCATGTATGTCTGTGTACCACATGTGGGCCTGGTGCTCACAGAGGGCATGGGATCCCCTGGATCTGCCATGTGGGTACTGGGTGTTGAACCCAGGTACTCTGGAAGAGCATCTACTGTTCTTTACTATGGAGCCATCTTTCTAGCCCTGGTTTTGTTTCTTTAATCTCTCTAACTCTCTCTCTCCCTGTCCCCTCTTCCCCCCTTCTCTCCCACGTTTCCCTCCTTCTCTCTCTTTGGTGCACATTTCTGAATCTGCGAGTGTGCTCAGAGGAAGCCGGAGTAGGATGCCCTGTGTCTTCCTGCCACTTCCCACCCATTGCCTCGGGTCTCTCACCAACTGGGAACTTGCCCTTTTCTTAGGCTAGCCTGGGCTGGCCAGTGAGCTCTTTGGGGATCCAGCTCCCTTCCTGCCCAAGGCTGGGGTTACATACACTTGCAATCATACCAAAGTTTGACTTGGATGCTGGGGATTAAAATCAGGTCCCCAAAGGAAATACTCTTGACCATTAAGCCCTTTCCAGACTTCTGCCTTGCTTTCTGAGGCCATTTCTCTCTCTGGCTTGGGCGGGGCCTCCCTGTTTGTGAGGCTAGCCAGATAACCTTAGGGATCTGTTTGTCCTTGGCTTTCCAGTGCTTTGGGATTGAAGCCGGGTCTTTAGGATTGATGGACAGTCCCTCTGCCAACTGAGCTGTCTCGCTTGCCTCACCTCTGGATGTTTAACGTTGTTCTGGGCATTAAACTCGGGTCCTCATATTTGGATGGCAAGCACTTACTGACTGGGCGCCTCCCAGGCCCACATGAACACTTTCTTTTCACATTACTGATGAAGACATTTATTAAGTTAGTGGTTTGATTAAGGCCACACAGTGGTCTAGCTGTAGCCCGGAGGGTCAGGCTCTGGGCCAGGCGTCACCAGGCTCCAGGTCCCACCGCCCTCTGTCTCCCAACAGCTTTCAGCCTCTGGGTGGTGGCTCTGCACCTGTCACCTCCACTGCTCCCCGCCCTTCCTGGCCACCCCAGGTGCAGTTCTCTAGGAAGCGCAGCTTTTGCAGCTGGAACTGGTCCCTGGATTGAGCTTCTGCCTGCTTCTCCAGCAGCTGGAAGATCATAGCCCCAAGCAGCAGGGAGCAGGTATAGGCCATAAACAAAGGCAGCACCTGACAACCCCAACAGCTTCAGAGACCAGCCCAGGGCATGGTGTGACCAGAATCCTGCAGCAGTTGTCAGGGTGGCTGTGGGGAGAAGGGAGAAGGAAGAGGTGAGAGCCTCTGCTACTACCTACCCTGTCCTCTATCGCACAGGTGTCTGTGGCAGGGGAGTATGTTTGAACAGTGTGGTGTGCAAACAGGCCTGCCATCCCACACTGAACCTCATTTTTCTGTGCATACCAGCAAAGCAAAAAAGTGCATGGGCGCCTCAGAGACAACTATCATCTCCTCCTGAGCTCACCTGGCCTCATCCCCTGCTTCCGAGTGGGCATGAATATCTATGGTACAAATATGGTTGGGGTGTCCACTCTGCTGGGTGGGTCTAATTCCTCATGCGAGAAGATCCCAGCCTCAAACATGGGAGCCTGGGAGGTATCACAAGGGTATGGATTAGCCTTGCTTACAGGACGGGTTGACCTGTGTTGGGGAAACCTGAGGATGAGTAACCAGGGTGACAAATCAGAGCAAAAGAAATGGCAGACGACATCCTTGCTTAGAAGCTGTATCAGTTGGTGCTGCTGATACATGTGAGGTCCTGGTCGCATCATTTCTGCCAATGGTCGGTCTGGCTTGGGACCCTTGAGCAAGTTATCTGGAGGATGCTGAGCTCAGGAGACATGAGTGTGGAGAAGACAAAAAAACAGAAGTGAGTGTCCACCCCACAGTGCTGTCGGTGACTCTCTCGCAGGTGGAGTCGTTGGCTTCAGTGCATGTTTGTGGCAGGTGCAAAGCTTTACAGAGATTGCAATTGCACAGGAGTTCACCCAGCATGCTGCTCGTGACGCTCTCCTTTACTTGCTTATTTTGAAATTTATTTTTATTTATGTGCAAGTGTGTATGTGTGTGTGCGCATATGTGCGAATGTATGCCACACATATTCAGGTGCCCACAGAAGCCAGGAGAGGGTGTCAGATCCCCTGAAGTTGGAGTTACCAGCAGTTGTGAGCTGCCCAATGTGGGTGCCAGGTTTTTGACCACTGAGTCATCTCTCTAGCCTCTCATCTTTTTTTCTATAGAGACAAGGTCTCGTGTAGCCCAGGCTGACCCCAAGGTTGGCGTGTAGCAGAGGATGACCTTGAATTGACTCTGTTGCTCTGCACCTCTCTTGGATGGGATTACAGGAGTGAGCCCACCTCGCTTGTTTATGGGATGCTGGGCTCTGACCTGCGGCTTTGTGTGCGCGAAGCAAGCGGTCTACCAACAAAATTACATCTGTGCGTCGTTTGGTGTCTGTGGCACTTAGCACAGTGCCAGCACTTATGCCCTCTGCTTGTGTGGAACTGTCTTGCTTCCATTGTGAGCCACCTAACCTTGCATGCTGGGAACTAAGCTTGAGTCCTCTTGTAGAGCAGAGAGTGCTCTTGACTGATGAGCCATCTCCTTAGATATTTTTATTTATATTTTGAGCTAAGTAAATTTTATTGTAAAAGACAAAATATTAAAAAAAAATAGAAACCCTTAAATATCCATAGGCCTATTTACCTGCTTGTCTGTCTCCTCGGTGATAGGTTTGCTCTTGAGGGTATATCCTATTACTACTATTTTAGTATATTTATTTATTTTCATTCATTTTAAAAGTTGTCTTATTTAGTAATGGGGTTCATTGTGGTAGCTTTGTCCGCAGATGTTTTTATCTGTCATAATACTTTATTCTTATTCTTGTCCCTTACTGCCCTTCCCTGCTGTTCCAGTTTGGCATCTGTCACTGTGATGAAACACCCTGGCAGAAGGGAACGTGGAGGGCAAAGGAGTTTATTTGCTTACAACCCAGGTTACAGACCATCCCTGGTGGAAGTTAAGGCAGGAACTTGGGCACCTAGTCACACCCACAGGTAAGAGCAAAAGGAATAAATACATGGGGTTCTGCTTGCTTGATCCACTCAAACTGTTCAGGACTCCCTGCCTGGGAAGCAATGTCACCACATTAGGATGGGTCTTCCTGTACTAATTAGCAATCAAGACAACCCCCTGGGACATGTCCACTGGCCCAGTTGATCTAAAGTTCCTCATTAAGACTCTCCCTGAGAGGTTCTAGCTGTGCCGTGTTGATAAAGAGAACTGTCATGTCCACTCCTGCGTGTCACTGACCTCCCTGACATAGGGCCACCCTTTGCTCTCAGCGTTCCGTCATATCCTTCAGCGTCCCTCCTTCTAACGGTCTGCCCTTCTGCAAGATCTCTCTCTCTCCCTCTCCCTCTCTCTCTCACACACACACACGCACACGCACACACACGCACATCTAGATTATGCTTATAGAGAAAACCTGTAGTGTTCGACTTCTGAACCTGGCTTATTTCTGTTAACATGATAACCTCCAGGTCCATAAAGTGTCCTGATTTTTCCTTATGGTCTGGTAGAATTCCATTGTGTAGCTGTGCCACATGTCCTATGCTCATCTACCTGTTGGTTCTGTGTCTCAGTTGTGAGCAACATGGTGGGCATACTTCTCTAGCTCCTTTTCCTGCTCCTCCCACACGGCAAGCAGACACTGCTGTGCGGATTGATTAATTTTCTCAATGCTATGAAAATACGTGACAGAAGCAAGGAAGGAAGAGTTTGTTTGGGCTGATAGTGTGAGGTGCTGTCTGTCACGGCAAGGGACGGCAGAGTGTGAGGCGGCTGGTCTCATGGGATCTGCAGTCAGGAAGCAGAGAGAGGTGAATGCTGGTGCTGAGCTCATCTGCTCCCCTTTTTATTCCATCTGGGACTCCGTGGGGTGGTGCTGCCCACATTGAGTGGGAGTCCCAACTCCAAAAATGCAGTCTAGAAACCCCTCACAGACATGCGCAGAGGATTGCATTGTTTACTGGAAAAAACTTGCTTCTAGCTGTGGAATGGCTCAGCCCTAGCACACACCTTTAATCCAAGAGCTTTCTGCTTGAATATTGTAAAAAGGATTAAGTAAAATTAACCTTAGGTCTAGAAGTGGAGCAAGCAACCAGTTGGCAGAAAAAAAAGAGAGAGAGAGAGTAAGAGGGAGTCAGGATGGAGAGAGAGACATACAGGAAGTAGAAAGGAGGGGCAGCCAGTTGGAGGAGTTTTTATTTGAGGCAGCATAGGAGAAAGTTCTCTTTCTGGGAAGGTTGCGGCAGAGGAAGAGCGGTGGCTTTCTCTGCCTTTCTGAGCTAGTGGGTTTTCATCCCAGGATCTTACTGATAAAATAGAACCATAGAGACTTAGCTAAAAACAACAAAGGACAACTTATGGGAGTCAATACTCTTCTTTCCATATGGGTCCTGAGGATCAAACTCAGGCCATCAGGATTGGTGGCAAATGTCTTTACTTGCTCAGTAATATGAAATCTCTGCTTGCGAGATCTGTGAACACACTTACCCACCCCACTGTCCTCCTGTGGAGAGAATGGCAGACAGCAGAATTCTCTGTAGCATTGGACCAGTGTCACTGACCAGGCTGCTCTCCAGAATACATTTTAATCTCCACATTTGAACTCAGATAGTCCTTGCTGTTCCTGCTCCACTGAGCCCAGATTGATGCCTTCATCCCCTCCTCCCACTTGCAGAGACTCTTTGGGGGAAGGTATATTGTAGTCCAGCCTGGGTCCACACAAAAGCCTCAACATCCACTGAAATTTAAGGTGGATTTTAAGGAGGCTCCCTCAAAGCTGATTGTCAATGCCCCATAGACCTGGGGCTCCCTGGCTGGTGTGTTCCTCTCTTCCTTATTCCCTCTCCAGGCTGGTTGACTGTTTCATACCCTGTGTGAGGCTGTACCACACATCACACCCAATAAAGCCTTTGAATCCAGGAGATAACACTTCAGAAGGAAAATGAAACTCAACAGACCTTAGCAAGCTCTAGAAGATGGACCACATCAAGGTGTTCCAGGAACACTGATGCCAATCATGAGGAGCTCTGGCAAGGACCATGTTACCTCCAGGATCCCGAGTGTGCATTTGTGGGACTGTAATTCCATGCCGTAGACTCATGAAGAGCCCTCTGTTTGGTCTTACTGTACTCCAGGCTTTACCTGGATGAAGTAGGGTGGGAAGGAGTGGCCCCCACCCCATGGGACTAAATCACTGAATCATAGGGAAGTAGAAAGGGTGACTCCAGCCTGAGACGCAGGTTTGGGTTCCAGCTCTGCCACTCATCAATGGAGGGACTGTTTAATGAGAACTGGCTCTGTGCTTGCGTCACAGAAAGGACTGGACAATAGGCTCCGGTCACAGCACTTTCCATCTTAAAGTTTGTGGCAGAGCAGGAGGTCACTTGTGGAAAGACGAGGCTGGCCTGCTCCTGCTTCTGCTCCTGGTGACCCAAGCCAGGCGGTGACAAAGAAGAGGGCTGCAGGCCTGCCTAGCTTCAAGACGCCAAAAAAAGAGTCAAAAAGCCAACATCAACCGAAACAAGTCCATGTTGCTGTGTCTTCTTGCCCACTCCCCGGGATGGCGAGTTGTTGTATTTAAGAACAGACACCAGGAGCAGGAGCAGGAGCTTTGATTCGGCTGTCACCATCTCTGAGCGCCTATTTCTGCCCCTCCATTGCCCTCCCAACTGTAGCTGGGCTGGGAACACAACATAGGCTGCTGCCGGCCATTTTCCCTCCCTTTCATGTCCATGTAGTCCACGTCACAGAGCCAGGTTCTGGAACGATGAGAGTGTCACCGAGGCACGGCCACCGAGCAGCTGTGTTCTTGTTGGGACAGGGAGCTTAGTGGGGCAAAGCGCTGGTGCCTGCAGAGCTCTGGGGAGTGTCCCACTGTTCTCTGGTACTTACTGTGAAGTGCTCAGAATGCAAGGATTCATAGCTCCCTGGAGACAGGACGAGTGGGCTGGGGCACTAGCCCTTGAGGTCCCCTACATTCTACTGTCTCATCTGGTGCTCTGAAGTCCTGCCTGGCCTGCCATGCCATTCCTGGGCTTCTGAGCCAGAAGTAGACTGGGGTGGTGGCTGGCAAATAGTTATAAATAATGGATTATTATCCTCCTGTGATGCACTGCCTGGAATGTCCCCCACCTGTATGTTATGATGGTGTATTGCACCATCACTAGGGTAACCAGCAACCCAGCCTTGCCCCCAGCTCCTTGGCACTACCACCCTTCCAACAGCCCTACAGGTCCTCTCTGGTGCTCTCCCAGACATCATCCTCGAAGGGCAGCTCTCCTTCTCTGGCCTCAAATTTGCCAGCTGCTCTGGGGTGGCTTTATGTCATATCTGAGGTCACTAGTGAGGGGCAGGGTCTTTATCTTCACATCAGTCATTCTGTCTGCAGGACAGGGATGGACTCCCATCAGAAAGTCAGTTGCTTCCCAGGCCTGAAAGAAAATAGGATGCTGGTTAGCTTGGGGTGGGAACTTTTCTCAGGACTGACAGGCACTGGGGGAGACTGGCCACACCCTATTCTCTGAATCCCGCCTCCCAGACTCTGCAAAAGAAAAAAAAATATTCCCCTTGCTCTTTGCTAAGGTTTCATTCCTCAGCAGAACCCCACTCGTGCCAAACACATGGTTTTCACTGGTGCTTCTCTCTCTCTCTCTCCCTCCTTCCCTCCCCCCTCACACACACACACACACACAGAGTGTTTAAAACAAGTCTTTAAAAGGATGCAGTCTTGGGTTTTACCCTAGGCACACAGCCTTACGTCTGTGTTTGACTGGATCCTTACATCCACACACATGGAAGTGTGAGCATGCTATAAGGTCCTAGTTCATCTGCCTGGAATTTGGATAATAGGGTCGGTGCAAGAAGGAACTGCTGAGATCTTCTGGGAGAAGTGATGAACACAGCATCTGAAACTGTTTCAGTGGGCAGGGAGGTTGAGAGTAAGGTTGGGAAGAGCATGGTGAAGAAGGAGCTGCTGCTAGCCCAAATTGGATCATGGAGCTTGGATGGTGGGCTCTGACTATGTGGTACTACTGTGGCAGAATGGGTGATAATAGCCCACCAGATGGCTTGTGCCTACAGTCCTGCAGGGCCAGCACTGTGTGTGAGCCACACTGTGGAATTCAGCAGAGATGCCCCCACTTTAACATATTCTTTCAAAATATTTATTTTTGTATTATTCACAGCGTGTGTGTGCTTGTATGTCATGGCGTCTGTGTAGAGGACACGGACAATTTGTGGCCACTGTTTCATTTTTTTCCTTTTACCACACAGATGCTGGAAATGGACCTCAGGCCACCAGGTCTGGACCCTCACCAGCTGAGCCGTCTCACCAGCTCCCTCACATATTCAGACCTGTCCCAACCCAACTCCAGGACAGGAAGGAGCTCAGGACACATCCTAGCTTACAAAAGTTGTGTGCTCAGCTCCAAGGCCTTTTAGACACACTGCAGGCCCCATGGGACCGGAATCTCTGCAGGTGGCCTGGAAATTCTAGTACATAGACAGGGCTGAACTTCCTAGTTTCATCTTTCCAGGACAAGGACAAGTGGGGTGAGATCTGGGACCACCTCAGGCCTCAGGTCTGATGTCTCCTCTACATTGCTGAGGAGAAGCCTGGGCTAGGATTACTTAATACTGCTCCTGGAAGATGGAAAGAAGTCTGAGACAGCTCCTACCTCAAAAGTCTTAACTCCCCAGATCAGTAAGCAGCCATGCCTGGAGGGCTGAGGAAGACGCCACCCTGCAGAGCCGAGTGCAGCTCTGCAGGGCAAGGCTGCTCTCGGGAGGGCTCACCACACAGCCTTTCGGTACCATTTCTGCTGCGCACACTGTCCCAGCTGAGGGATGGACTGGAGTAGCAGGGGTGATGGCACTCCCTGGAAGGGACGCTGACAGCATAAACGTGTCACTAAATGGGACCAGGTCTCATCACCGGGGCCGCCTTCCCTGCTGCCAACTCTGGTACTCAGTACATATGAGAGACTTTATCTCTGAAGAGACTCACTGACAGGTGAGGGTGGCTACTGCCTACGACACACAGATCACAGCATGACAATGGCAGAGATGGCTTGATTTGAGGCCTTGTTCTTCCTAAACCTCTGAGAGCTAGTGTTCCCTCCCTCCCTCCCTCCCTCCCTCCCTCCCTCTGACCCCTGGAAGGGCTCCCAAGCAGGAGTTCAAGGTTTGTTGGTAGGACCTTTCCCTGGCACCTCTTGGAGAAGGAGGACTTGTGGTTATGGGGTTGCTCCAAGGGATGTTTGAATGGTAACACTTCCAAATTAGAAGATTACGGAAGATTATAAAAGGGGCCTGCACAAAGGAGCTAACACTATTTCCTCAGCTGCTCAACCCATGCTTGGCAGTGGAAGGGTGGCTTTGACTCCATGGATGACTAATGCTCCTACGGGGCACATATACCTGTCTGCAGGGGCCCCTAGCAGGGATTTAAACATTTGCTGGCATTTTCCTGGATCCTAAATCAAGTCGATTCATTCTGGATCTAGGTGCATTCTCAGAACAGGGAGCCTTATGTTAAATTGCCCGCTTTGGGCTCCTGTTGCCACTGAAGTCACAAATTCCTAGCAATGAGTGCTGGGAAGAAGTCATGACAGGGCAGCAACCTAAATGAAGATCAGGGAGCTCCAGGCAGGGCAGGGTGTTTGCTTTGGCTGGGAGGGTGCTGGCCTGCCTGCTGTTTGCCTGACAGCGGACCTGAGAAGTGGGCTTCATACACAAGGCTACACAGTGAGCCCTGGGCCATCTGCAGTGTCTAGACAGGTTAAGTCGGCTGGTCTTTGGCTCTGACCTGGGACGGGGGGAAATGGCCCCGTGTACCCCTCTCCAAGGCTTCCCCTGAGTCTGCACTGTCACTAAGAAACCAGGAGGTTTTTTCCCCCTTTGGGAATAGCAACTGGATCGTGGGACTTGCATGTGGTGTATGATTTGATGAATTACTCCCAGGTTTCTGACTGTTTGGAGACAGCACTCTCAGTGCAGGGCAGGACAAGCTTAGCTCTGCCTTCCAACCCATCCTGGTCCCTTGCTGGCTGTGGCTTTCGAGACAGTGTGGCTCAGTGGGGAGAGCAGAACACGGGCTTCCTTAGCTGCCTAACCTTGGGCAGCGTCTTCAAGTGCAGCGAGCCTCAGGTCCTCATTTGTTAGAACGAGGGTCCAGATCTTGCCTCTGTGTGTCTTCTACTGTGTCAGGAACATAAAATGCACTAATATAAATGAAAAACTTCATCCGTTCTGACTAGCCTCTGTGTACATGTGTTCATGTGTGCATGTGCGTATGTGAGTTGTGTGCTGGTGCACATGTGTGCATATGGAGGCCAGAGTTTAATCTTTGGTATTGTTACTTGGCTGGCATCCACCTAATTTCTGGTTGATTAATGAACTTAGAATGCGTGCTGTGGCCTGCGTGTGGCGCTCAGAGGACAATCTGCGGGGGGCTGGTTGTCGCTGTTCACCATGGGTGCTGGGGATCAAAGCCATCAGGCTTGGCAATTTCACCTGCTGAACAACCTCACTGGTCCCACCTTGTTTTTTGAGACAGGGTTTCCCACCTAGGCTGGCTGGCCAGAGAGACCAGGAAGGGGCCTGTCTGTCTCTGCTTCCCCAGCACTGGGGTTATGAATGTGTGTCCATGCCCAGCTGTGTATATTGGTTCTGGGGATGAAACTTGGGTCCTTGTGTCTGTGCAGCAAATATTACCTATGGGGATGTCTCCCCAGCCCTGATACGTCTTAGTAGAGTGCTCATGCCAGCTGGCAGTGGCATACTCCTTCACTCCAACACTAGGGGGCAGAGGCAGGCCTCTGAGTTCAGGGCCAGCATGGTTTACAAACGAGGACCAGGGCTACACAGAGAAACCCTGTCTCGAAAAACAAAACAAAACAAAAAGTGAAGTGCCCCGGCTTGTGGCTCTCTAGACTGTCAGGGACAGTGCTAGCAGGAAAGACCTCTCTTACACCAACCTTGGGCTGGCTCGCCTCTCTTCTTCCACGAGAGTTGGGTGACATTTCTCTTATTACAAAGGTGGTAATTTAAAAATACTCCTTCCTTATGGGCTCTGGCGCGGGGGGGGGGGGTGC
>PVIU01010847.1:11181-21552 GCA_004026605.1 Ondatra zibethicus | reverse complement strand
ACTGTCCAGGGCCCTTCCTCCCCTCATGTCCACTGCACATCACCCCCTCTCACTTCCTCAGGGAGGTTTCTGCCCCCTCCCCCCCATGGTGGTTAATTTTGACAGTCAACTTGATTGGATTGAAAGTGCCTAAGACGTCAGAAAAATCACGTTTCTGGGTGTGGCATTTGCCAAAAGGATTAACAAGCAGGGAAGAACCACCCTAAATGGAGGTGGCTCATACAGTAGGCTAGGGTCCACACAGGATAAAAGAGGAAAATGAGAAAGCCTTCCTGGCTCCATCCTGTGAGCCGTTCTCTGTCCTTGCCAAGGTAGCCTGGCGGTTTTGACGCCATGAGCCCAAAGAGAGCTCTTTTCCTTAGAGCTGTTTGTTCACGGCCCTCGCCATTGCCGTGCACTTGCACTTCATCTTAGCATTTCTGTGCAAAGATGACCCCACCTTCAGTCTCCACTGAGAAACATAGCCCGGCCTCCTGCTTTTCTTCAGTGGATCCCCGCTCCCTCCTCTGCACAGCTGCCCTCCCAGGGGAGCTGCCTGTATCTCTGCTTCACTGTCTTCCTCCTGCCCTCCCCACACACGCCTGACCCAGCATAAGACGGCACTTATCCACCTCTACCGCGTGGTGGACCTCCAGTGACAGTCTGGTTGTTTGATGTGAGGATGACAGTTTCCTTCAGCTCCACTGCCCATCCACGTGAAAACTGATTCCTTTTAAGCTGCAGGCAGGTGGTGGAGAGACTGAGCATGGCATCCACCCAGGCAAGGGTTGGCCACATGTTATGTTGTCTGTGGTTTGCATTTGTGACAAGGTTTGGTTCTCCATGTGGTGAGGCTGGCAGGTGGGACCTTTAGGAGGTGGGGTCCATTGGGAGGTCCTCGGGTCACTGCAGAAGCCTGAGCCCTGAATCCCTCTCTGGGCTTGTGTCTCACCTTGTGACCCCTCCCTCTTACTCTTATCCGCCATGGGGTTCTGAGCAGAGGAGAGATGCTGCAGCTATTTTGTGTGCCCCTGAACCCCAAGAACTGGGTGAAATGAACCACTCTTTTTTACTAAGCTACCCAGCCTTCAACAATTCATTCCAGGGATGGAGCATGGACAGACAGGCATGTCATCAAGTAGGGCAGCTTTTGACAAGCCAAGACACTGCAAAGTCTTTGGACTATTGGGAGGAGGCAAGGACAAAATGTAAATGTAGGGTAGGGGGTCTGGCCTCACTCCTGTGGCTGTCCACAGCATGGCTAGCTGCCAAGTGAGCAGGCCAGAGGAAAGTCAGGAGGGGCCTTCTGCTCTTCCTGCTGTGGGACAGGTATTTCCTTCATGGCTGACACAGTGTCCCCAGTCCTGGGCCTTCAAGTGGTGTTTACATTCATAACTCCTTGGCAAGAACTCTGCTTCAAGGAGAGTGAAGATTCTAGCCAGGGTTTCAATGAATACCAAACCACCCTCAGCTCCTTCCTGTTTAGAGAAGGTTGGACAGGGAGAGAGAGAGATGTCTTCAAGGGACAGAGAACAACCAAGGCCTGGATTAGGGAGATAGAACCTGGCCAGGAGCAGCAGGAGCACCCAAGCCACTGGCCCACAATCTGCCCCAGGACTTGGAGCAGCAGGGCTCAGCTCACATGAGGTGACTGAGCCTACTGCTGTGGCTGCCTCCTTCCTTTGCAGCTTCCTGCTCACTCCAAGTGTGGGACCAAAGAGTAGGGATAGCCGGGCCTTGGAGGGTTTCCAGGGGATGTTCTTACATTTCTTCTGCAGAATGTTCTGCCTGGCCTTGATGAATGCCAGGATGTCCGAATCTGCCTGGCTGTCTCCAGTGAGAGGGATGGACGACATCGGCCTTTCGGAGATACTAAGGACAACACAAGTCACAATTTTAAAAGTCACTGCCCAGCATTCCTGGATGTTGCTTTTCCAAAGTGATTTCCTATCTTACTTAATTTTGCTTTTTAAAGATTAAAACATGTGTGTGCGTGTGTGTCTGTCTGTGTATGTGTGTGTGTGTCTGTCTCTATGTGTATGTCTGTGTGTCTCAGTGCGTGTGTGTATGTCTGTCTTTCTCTATGTGTCTGTGTGTATGTCTGTCTATGTGTGTATGTGTCTGTCTCTGTGTGTATCTTTCTGTCTGTCTGTCTGTCTGTCTCTCTTTCTCTATGTGGTTTCTGGCTGGCTGGCTGGGGCTCCCTGTATGTGTGTGTCTCTTTCTCTGTATGTGTCTGTCTGTCTCTTTCTATGTCTGTCTGTCTTTCTCTGTGTATGTGTGTGTGTGTGTGTGTGTGCGCACACACATGTCTGTGTCATGCACGCACACATGTCATCAGAGCATAACTTGTGGCAAATGGTTCTCTCCTATCATGGGCTCTGGGACGAACTCAGGCCTTTACACTTGTGTAGCGTGCGCCTTTACCCACTGAGCTGGCCTTTCTGCTTTGGGTCATTGGTTTTCATCTGACCTCCCAGCTCTCCACTTCCTCTATGTGGAGGCCATACCAGTTCTTTCACTGTGCTACTAAATCCCTCTCCCTATCTCTCCCAGAACTGAATTCATGCCCTGCCCCAAGACTTCCTGGCTTCCCTGTGCTCTGACTCTGGTTCTCTTCCCAGCTTTCTTTCTGTTACTTCAATAAACCAATTCCTTCCAGTCCTGGGGCCTTGGCTCCAGCTGCTGCTTCTCCCTGCTGCTGCCCCAGACCCACCCTTAGACAGCCCAATAGTGCTAGGCATGAGACTGGTGCAGAAGGAGGGGAGGGGTCAGTATCCTCCCCTTTATCAAGAGAATTCCTAGAAATTTCACGCAATTCTTCTGTTAACAAATTTCATTGGCCTCGTGGCTGCAAAGGATGCTGGGAAATGTTTATTAACAAGTGGCACTTTGGCTAAATATGGTTATGATCTGAAAGAATAGCAGTCTCTGCCTCTGGGGCAAATAGCTACACCTTGTCATCAGTTCCTGGGTACAGGGAGACATCATCAGGATGTCAATCTATGTTGAGTGCCAGAGGAGAAGCTAGTTTGAGTAAGCATGGGATGAGAAAATAGTTACCCTAGGCAGGGCCGCAACCTCCTGGAGAGGCTAGTCAGCTCTAGCAGAACTGCCCAAACTGACTTATTTAATAATTAATTAATTAATTAATTATTTTTACAAATTCCTACTACGTAGATCAGACTGACCTTAAACTCACAGAGATCACCTGCCTCTGTCCCCCAAGTGCTGGGACTAAAGGCGTGCGCCACCACGCCTGGAGCATCTTACACACACATCAGAAGATGGAGGGCCTCAGAGCTTTGGGGGAAATTCCTCCAGTTTAGAGAGTCAGCACACAAGAGAGGATTGGGGGGGACTTCCCAGGTACCAGGGTGGGGTCAATCCCAGCTTCTGTCTACAGCAATTGGACCCTCAGGGACCCCTCAGGGACCCCTCAGGTTGCTGGGGACGCAGACTTTAGGGTTCACGCTTTCCACTGTAGTGGGTGTCACAGTATTAGGGGAGGAGGGCCATACCTGTCTTGCAGCTGGGTCTTGGAGCTACTGGGCTCTTGGCTGTGCTGACTGGGGCAAGGGGAGGGGAGGATTCTTCTGGCATCCCTGTCACAGCTAAAACAAACCAACAGAAGCCAGAAGTCAGGAGGAAGTGCATAGGAGAGACTGGGGTGTGCATGTCCTCTCCAGATTCCCATGCTAAAGCCCTAATTCCCAGAGTGATGACATTTGGAGGTGGGCCTTGGGGATGACAGATGACATCTTGTAGGTGGAGCCCCCAGAATGGGCCTAGTGCCCTTTTGAGAGGAAGACAAAGTAGAGCACTCTGTCTGGACGCTGCAAGGAGGTGCCTATTCACCAGGAAGGGAGCCCGCAGCAAGCGCTACATCTCTGTGCTACAGAAACCATAGGCTGAACCCAGCCCCTAAAGTGGTGGAGACAGAGCCTTTGGGAGGCGATGACGTCATGAGACAAAGTCCTCAAGATGGGGATTAGCAATTTTACAAAAGAAACATGAGTACTTCCTGACCCTGCTACTGGGTGGGGGTGGGGGTGGGGGTGGGTGGGGGGTGGGCAGGACCCTTACCAGATATCCAGACTGCTGACTCCATCTTTAGCTTCCCAGCCTTGAGAACTGTGACAAACACAGAAAGACAAAAGAGTGTGGGACTCAGCACAGTGGTTGAAGGCTCACCTGGCATACACAAGATCCTGGGTGTGCCTCAATACCAGAAAAACCAACCACCAACCAATCTGCCAACCAATGAGCCACTTAGACTCTGGCATTTTGTAAGAGCAACCTGAGAAGATTGAGCTGGCAATCTGCCCCCCCCCCCATCTTGGAAGGCTACATGGTGATTTCCATTGTTGGAGCAAACATCTGGCTGAAGGAAGATGGACAGCTGGCAATGACTGCCGTGATCACAGCTGTGGTTTGCGTACAGTGTCTACAAGCAGGCCGTCTGGCAGTGCTCTGTAGACTTCATGCCCCTCTGCCAGCAGTGAAGGACCAGAGACACAGGTCCATACTGTCACGCTCAGCAGTCTGGGCACTCCATTAGACCTTTGAGGGCATCGACTCGGGAAAGAATCTCAGGACTGGGCAATGTATGAGGCAGAGCTGGAGCGTAACAGATCTACTAAGGAAGACACGCAACTGGAGAATAAGTGGGCACCCAAGTGGGGTGGGCTTCTCCAAGAAGAGCCACATCAAGTGTAGGTGCCAGCTCAGCACCTACGGTCTCAGCAGAAGCCATATAAACTTCTGGTGGCTCTCAAGTCACATCTCAAAAGACTGCTGGGGAGGCACCTCCCTCCTCCCTCCCATTCTCTGCTGAGACGTGAGACTACAGGGTGGCTCCAGAGACCCCTTGGGTGAAACTATAACCTGATAGGTGATACCAGAGCCACTAGGGCTGTACAAGGGACCTAGGACATGTCCTCCCTGTTTCTGGTGAGAGTCTGCCTAGACAACAGCAGGCTTCTAGCTGGGAAGGAAGGAAGGCCTTAGGCAGTTAGTTGCTAACTGTGCTGCGGTCCTCTCTGCTGGCAGGGCACTTCCGATTCTGGGGTGAGGCCCTTTTTCTGCTGTTGGTCCCTGCTGTGATCTGGCCAGTAAATGTCCCTCCCACAGGCACAGGTGTTAATGGCTTTGCTGCCAGCTTTGGGAAAGAGACTGGATCCTGAGGTCCCGGTCTACATCTATGGGCCAATCCTCTGATAGATTTGTGATTTGACAACATTGTTAATACATGGTGGACATGAGAAGGTAGGGCCGGTTGGAGGAAGTAGGTCACTGGTGGGGAGGGTATGGCTTCGGCTTCCAGGCCCGACCTCTATCTGTTTCAGCTTCCCAATGTTCCCACAGGCTCTTCTCCCACAGTATCTTCTCCCCTAGGATCTGCCGCCTCACCTTGGTCCAAAGCTGACCTTAGACAGAAACCTCTGGAAACCAGGGTCAAAATAAACCTTTCTTCCATCAAGTTGCTTGCCTTGAGCATTTTGTCACAGCATGGAACATTCAAACATAAGTCCTTCAGTGTCAGAGAAGGACGCCATCACCTATTTTACAGATGTGCTAGAGATGGGGGGGGCGGTAAATAGCAGAGCTTGAAGCTCACTCGTCTCTGAGGCTTCTACCTTTACTCCCAGTCCCCTTGTTCCACTGACCGGCTTCTGCTGTCCCTGGATGGTCCCGGATGACCACTGCATGCTCACCAAGGGGTGATGACACCTGGCAGCCCACCAGGTGTGTTAGGCCTATTTAGCATTGCCGCCACTCTTGGCTGCAGCACCCACATTCCTCTAGTGAAGGGGCAGGGAAGCTATCTTTATGTCTCCTGTCTCTCTAGGCTACACTGCAATACGATCTCCTATATGGACTTCGGAGCCTCTTCCACACTTTGGGCCGGTCCCGCGAAGAGCTGTGTCGGAGGTAAGAAGTCACGTGATCGGAACCCTTATTTTACAGCTGGAGGCTCTCAGGCTGGGAGGCGGGTCAGCAGGATGGACAGCTGGGACGGTTTAGTAAGTGTGCTGTCATCCACCCGACCTCGCTCAGGCCCACAGCTGCTTTCCCGAGGACGAGTCTGCCTAGTTGCCTAGAGCCAACCTTTTGCTCTCCCTCCCCTTCCCATGGGGCTGTCTCCACAGGCTCAGGATAAATAAACAGTAAGGGAAGCCAGAAAGTGTCGTTCCTAAATCCTACTTACACCACCATGCTCATTCACCAGCTGTCTAAAGTTTCTCTGTGTAACCCCAGGGAAGGAGAACGGAGCTCCTCTGTGCTGGATCTGACATGGGGTGCTGCAGGACCGGAGACAGCCACAAGGTGGCAGACTCTGCATATTCTTCTTGGGAAACCGGCTGCCACATCTCAGAGCCTCAAGGGTGGCTGGAAAGGGAAGGAGTTTCCTCCTGCAGGGACCACCTTCACAGCAGGTCAAGGGCAGTTTGGAGGCAGCAGAATAAGCCGCTGGCTCTCAAAGGGCCCTTTCACGCGATGCTTCCCAGTTTATCTTTCTTCAGAGGCCAGGGAAAGTTCACAGGTGCCAGGCTGCTGTGGGCCGGGAGAGAGCAGCAGAGTGGGGCTGCAGGGCAGAAGGACTTGACCACACCAGGCAGCCAGAGGCAGCCAGCAGCATGCAACTCAGGCAGGAGGATGACACAGTGTGAAGTCAGGAGGGAAGGAACTCCTTAGTTCCTAAGCTGCTCCCTAACCCTGGGATGCCACCATTCAGATCTTCCTGCCTCTGGGATTAAAGGTGTGCAGCACCCAGCCCAGCCCTATTAATTAACTTATGAGACAGGCCTCCTATGTGACAGCCCTGATGTTTGTTGTTGCTCTGTTTTTTAAGCCTGGCTGGACCATCCATTTTCTTATCATTGCACATAAAGTGTCCCGCTTATATTTTGGGTACAAGTCTTTTATGAAATGTGTGCTTTACAAAATTCCTCTGTGCACTTTTCTTTTTCTTAACAGTCCTTTTATTTTTATTTTACTAATTGTTTATTTGTGTGAGTGTGTGTGTATGAGTGTATATATGAACATGTATGTTCAAGGATGACTGTGGAAGTCAGTAGATGGCACTTGATGCCTTAGAACGGGAATTACAGGTATTTGTGAGCATCCTGAAGTGGCTGCTGCCATCCGAGCTCCAGTTCCGGGACAGAGCAGGAAGCGCTTTTAACTGCGCAGCCACCTCTCAAGGCCAAAACTATCTATAAAAATCTTAATAAAGTACAATTTACTCTTTTCTTTCTTTTACAAATTTGCTGATTTTTAAAAAACATTCAGATGTCCAAACAAAAGACCCCCCCCAGTTGCTGCCCTGTGTGTTGGGGGAGGGGCGGGCACTGTTTCTGGAAACAGAATGCCAGGGGAAATGCTGCCACCCAGGCCAGGAGGTCTGGTGGAATGTCAACCAGAAGTGGGCCTTATGTAAGGCCCTTTTTGTTTTCTAGATAAGATGTTTTTAAGTTAAAAATATTTATTTTTGATTATGGATAGGCATGTGTCTGTATGTGCCACAGAAGCCAGAAGTGTGGGACCCCCTGGAGCTGGAGTTACAAGTGGAGTTGTGAAAGGCCTGGGTGAGGACAGGGAAGCAAGCCCGGTCGGCTGCAAGAGCAGCCAGTGCTCTTAATGGCTGAGTCATCTCTCCAGCCTCTGCTAGATGCCTTTAGAGGCCCTCCTGTCCACTTCCACAGCGGCCAGTCCAGGGCTGCACTTCCCCGCTGGCTCTCCCCTAACTCAAGGGCATACCCTCCAGGCCAAGTTTTGAGGTTCTGCCTCTTCCAGCTGCAACACCCCACCCAGGCCACCGTGTCATCTGGTTCTCTTCCCTAGGCCTCAAGACTCACAGATTCTGTGTGTTTTATGACCTTGTCACTCTGGAGCTGTGCTGGCCAGGTATTTTGTAGAATGTCCCTCGGCTGGGATTTGTGTGACATTTCCCTCAGACTTCTACTGGCACTGTCTGACACCTTGAAAAAATGTGTGTGCCCGTGTGTGTGTGTGTGTGTGTGTGTGTGTACTGCAGCATGCATATGTAGGGCAGAGGGCAATCAGCAGGAGATGAACGTGTGTGTGTGTGTGTGTGTGTGTGTGTGTGTGTGTGCGTGCGTGTGTGTGCGCACGCCCGTGTGTGTGTGTACACCACAGCATGCATGTGAAGGGCTGAGCTTCCTGCAGGAGGTGATCCTCTCTCTCCACTATGTGGGTCCTTGGATTTAAATCAGGTTGTCATAAGGGTCTGTGGCAGACCTTTGCCCACTGAGCCATATTGCCTGCCTCTGACATCTTACTTTTATTTATTATTTTATTATTTATTTTTATTTTTTGTATGAGTGTTTTGCCTGAATGTATGAACGTTCACTGCATGCATGTGTGTTGTCCTTAGAGATGCCCTTGACTGGAGTTACAGACGGTTGTTGCTGCCGTGTGGGCGCTGGGAACCAAACCCGTGTCCTCTTTAAGAGCAGCAAGTTCTCTTAGCCTCTGCGACATCTCTCCTTCCTGGTATGTTTTTAAAAAGCTTCATTTCAGACTTCCGACATGGGATCTTGGTGTCCTTCAACCCAAAGATTTGATGGCCCCTGGATGGCAGACATGGATGCCCCACTCATACCGTCCTGTCCTCTGGCCTGTCTGAGGTGGGCGTCAGGAGGTGCCCATCAGAAACTCTGCCACCTTGTTGGATGATTAATGAGGGAGCAGAGCATAGATAAGCAGTCCCCACTGGAAATGAGCCCGAGGACATGAGATTGGGTGGAGCTGCTGTTGTGGGCATTCACCACTCGTGCAGCGTGTGGGGGTTGAGATTGGGTGGAGCTGCTGTTGTGGGCATTCACCACTCATGCACTCATGCAGCCGTGTGGGGGTTGAGATTGGGTGGAGCTGCTGTTGTGGGCATTCACCACTCGTGCAGACGTGTGGGAGGTTGTCCAATCTTGCCCAAGTGTCTCCTGAATCTTCTCTAGGACAACAGATACTAATACTCTTGTCACAACTCCTGGGTCCTGGTGGACCGACGGCTGGCTACCCTCTGCCAGCCACTCCTCCCAGGCCATGCCCCTCCTCATGGCAACCCCTTCCTCCTCCTCCTCCTCAGGCGGGCGGCAGGACCAAAGTTTACATGGTTGGACTGATTTTTCTCCTGTTACTATGGTGGAGGCTGCACTGACTTGGCTGTCAGAGTGCGGGTCTGAAGGGGTGTGCACGCAAGGGAGCTTAGAGCCACAAGCCTGGGGGCTACAACTAATTAAAGAGCAAAGGCAGTCCGTTCTCCCAGACCATGGGAGCAGCTCCTGGGTGCCCTGACTCGGCTTGTGGTTCTGTCCTGACCTTTTCTTGAAGAGAGGCTGTGGCTGGTCCTGCTGGGGAACCGGCTTCTCGAGTTCCTGAGGGTTCGTGGCTGGGGCGTTTACCTGTTGGCTCAAGAAGGCATTTTGTAAGTTAGCCTAAGTCCACAGTATAATGCTCTTGATGTAACTCCTGTCCTCTGTTCCCCAGCACTGGGTCTGGAGCTGGGGACGTCAGGCTGGCGAGGCAAGTGTCCTCCCACTGACTGAGCTGCACCCTCAACCTTTGATGTAGTTATTTAAAACACGTTTTATTTTGTTTTTAAAATATTTATTTATATGTATGTGAATTTGGGGACCAGAAGAGGATGTTGGGTCCCTTTGAGCTGGAATACAGGCAAGTGTGAGTCACTCAGTTTGGGTACCGGGAACCTAACTCTGGTCCTTTGGAAGAGCAGGAAGTGCTCTTAACCACTAAGGCACCTCTCCAGACTTTTGTTGTCATCCTTAAGGTGGAAAACCTATTATAGAAGTCAGTTTACACAATGTATATGACAAAAAGTAAATCTAGACATAGTTATGACCAGAGTTTTGTTCATCAAACGCTGTCTTTGGATGGAGACATTATTAGTAATGTCTGGCTTATTCTCTGTGTCCCAGTTCCCCAAATGGAGCATATATTACTTTTTTTTTAAGGTGGAAAGAGGAGACTACAGTGTCATCCAGCAATTCTTGGGAAACCCTTCCTGGGTACGCCTTTCCTTGTCCCTAAGATCCTCACACAGGGTCACGGAGCGCTTCCAGAATGTTCACCTCTCCTATAGTGGCCCTGGAATACTTGTATATCTCCAATGACCCTGGAGAATGAGGGTGGAGGGGCAGGGACTCTGAGTCTCCCAGGACAACCGGCGACTCTCCCAGGACACCCTTGAGCCTCCAGGACACTGTTGAGCCTCCAGGACACCCCCACTAGTCTTCCAGGACACCCTTGAGCCTCCAGGACACCCTGTGAGTCTCCAGGACACTGTCGAGCCTCCAGGACACCCCCACGAGTCTTCCAGGACACCCGCGAACCTCCAAGACACCCGCA
>PVIU01010847.1:0-11081 GCA_004026605.1 Ondatra zibethicus | reverse complement strand
ACGAGTCTCCCAGGACACCCGGCGAGTCTTCCAGGACACCCTTGAGCCTCCAGGACAGCCCCACGAGTCTTCCAGGACACCCTCGAGCCTACAGGACACCCTCGAACCTCCTGGACACCCCACGAGTCTCCCAGGACACCCTCGAGCCTCCAGGACACCCCGTGAGTCTTCCAGGACACCCTTGAGTCTCCAGGACACCCCACGAGTCTCCCAGGACACCCGGTGAGTCTTCCAGGACGCCCTTGAGCCTCCAGGACAGCCCCACAAGTCTCCCAGGACACCCTCGAGCCTCCAGAACACCCCGTGAGTCTTCCAGGACACCCGCAAGTCTTCCAGGACACACTGTGAGTCTCCCTGAACCCATGGGCACAGTGTGCCTGCGAGGAGCTGCTGCCAAGCTGTTCCCATTGGCTTCCTGCCACTCAAAGGCATCGCGGAACACTCATCACCTCCCTCGTGCCTCAATCTACCTAGGAGACTACGGGGTGGCTATGAAACTGCCCACAGCTGTGTGGCATCGGCTTCCCTGTGGCAAGGTATCTGTCATCTCTGTTGTCACCATCTGGCCTCTTTCTTTCAGTGACAGCACTTGGGAGGCAGGAGGCACATGGATCTGAGCACCGTGGCTGCGTTGGCGTTCACTGTCGATGTGACTGACAAGCCACGGGCTCTGCCAGCCTTGTCTGAGCACTTCTCCAGGCCATATTTCGCATCTGCTGTCCAGAGCCAACCCCCCGGGCACCTGCTGAAGGCCTCACTCCCAGGAGAACTCACTAGGAACAGTTTTGAACCCAGAGTCCCAACAGAAGCCAGGGGCATTGTGGACATACATGGAAACCAATTACATCTTCATCTCCCCTAACTTCTCCCTGATATTAATAAATGACATCAACAGTCCCTGTGACTTTGTTAACAACAACAAAAAAAATCATACACATTGTCATATCATCATGGCTGGTGCAGAGATACTGAAATACTGTGTTCATTGCGACTCTGAAATCATGGTAAATGCTGACAATACTTCATTGACAATCATACATATCTACAAAAGAATATGCATATTTTATTAAAAATCTTTCCCTTAAAACTATTTTGATAGCTACATTTCAGACTGCTTAATTTTCTTTACTTTCCCATGTATCTAATTTTAATGAACTGTTTTTTATTGTACTGTCATATGGTCACTGGAACATATGAATTTATTGGTTTTGACTTTTAATTCATTTATCTACTTACTTATTGCTCTGTGTGTGTGTGTGTGTGTGTGTGTGTGTGAGAGAGAGAGAGAGAGAGAGAGAGAGAGAGAGAGAGAGAGAACAACTTCTGGGCATTAGTTTTCTTCCCACACTATGTGGGTTCTAGGAATCAAAAATCATTCCCCATACTATCCCCCATTTATTCTCATGGCACATACATGCACCACATGTATATTTAAATCTAGGCTGCACATATGAGAAACACATGCAGTGTTTATCTTCCCAAGTCTCCCTTATTGAGCAATTATCTCTAGCTCCATCCATCTGCCTACAAAGGGGACGACTGCATTCTTCTTCTTGGCGACTAGAACTCCACTGTATGCAGCACATGTTGTCTTCTCATCTGCTGATGGAAACCTGCCCTGGCTATTGTGAGCATGCAGCAGTGAGAAGGACCGTGCACACATTTCTGCGGTGTGCCTTGATCCCTTCAGGTACATAGCAAGGAGTAGCATAGCTGGACAATATTGTTCTAGCTTCTGTCATTGAGAAACCATAATACTGATTTCCATAATACAGGGAAAAAATTCTTTTTGAGATGAGGTCTTACCTGTGTGTGGCCCAGGCTGGTCATGAACTCACACTCTGCTTGCCTTTGTCTCCCAAGTGCTGTGCCTGCAGGGGTGTGCCACCATGGCCAGTAGTAATGCGCCTGTCAGTGCTTGGCTGGGTGTCCTTGGGCAAATACCTTTTCTGCCTCTCAGTTCCATTGTTCTTAAAGTGAGGGCTGAGCCTGGGAGTCAGTCTCTAAGGGTGCTGTGAAGCTGTGACCTCCTCACTTCCACCCTACCATACCCAAAGGCTCCACGAGGGCAAACAGGAAGCTGAGATGCGTCTTAGCAGGTTATTTTAGCCTTCGTGGAATCACAGAGACTTTGTCTGGGAAATATGCAAAACTCATCTACAGATATGTCTTCAGTGAAGAACCAGAAACTACCTAAATATCCAAGAACAGATCAACTAAACTGTCTAAAGTATATTCACATGATGCAACAGTGATAGTTGGAAATGACATAACAGAATTATGATACAAAAAAGCAGTCATTTAAACAGTTAAAAAAAAAAACACAAGGCCAACCATGATACTTGAAGACCAACAGGATGTAGCAAAGAGGTAGGATGCTTGGCCAGCATGCTTGAGATTCTGAGCTTCAGTCCTGGTACCACAAGTCCTAAATCAACTAATCTCTCTCCCCTCCCCCAAACACACACACCTCCATCAAAATGATGAAAAACACATTCATGGTGTATATGCAGGAAAAGCGGGGCTGGAGAGATGGCTCAGCGGTTAAGAGCATTGCCTGCTCTTCCAAAGGTCCTGAGTTCAGTTCCCAGCAACCACATGGTGGCTCACAACTATCTGTAATGAGGTCTGGTGCCCACAGGCATACACGCAGACAGAATATTGTATACATAATAAATAAATAAATAAATATTTTTTTTAAAAAAAGAAAAAGCATGCAAGATGTCATAAGCCAACTTGTTAATACTGGTTCTCCCTAAGTGCCGAGATAAAAGTCTTCTTCATGTTTTCTAAAACTTCTAGAGCTAATATACAGCTGTGTGTGGTCCTGTAATAAGACAAAGAGCAGGCAGGCATGGCAGCACACGCCATTCATTCCAGACTCAGGAGGCAGATGCAGGCGGATCTCTGAGTTCAAGGCCAGCCTGGTCTACACAGAGAGATGCTGCCTCAAAGAGAAAAAAAGTAGGGAGGGAGGGAGGGAGGGAAGGAGGGAGGGAGGAAGAGAGAGAGAGAGAGAGAGAGAGAGAGAGAGAGAGAGAGAGAGAGAGAGAAAGAGAGTGGATGTCAAATGGAATCTCCACAGTATCTTAGATGAAGCAACAATCATTACTTTGGAGTCATCTCCCACTGGTCAGGTGGCCTGAGGCCCTGGAGCAGGAGACACTGAACTCCTGACCTTGTGTTCCTGTCACTCAGATGAGCACTGGTTTCTTGAGCCAGGTCCAGTGCACAAAGGCCTGAAGTTTGAAACCCTCACTCCCCCTGTCTCCCAGTAGCCCCAGCCTTGTACATGATAGTTCCCATCTGCATGTCCTGATGTCCCCCACAGCATACCTGCAGACTGGTGGCCTCCTCAGCCCACCAGACTTCGAACTCTTTCTGAAGCTTCACCTTGGCTTTGTCCATGAGCAGCTGCAGGTGCTCAATCTCCACCTTCAAGGCTTTCAGGCGCATGAATGTTGTTTTGTACCTACAGTGGGATCAGAGAAGCTGCAGGGCGCTGATGGCCTGAAGTCACCAGCGTGAAGGTGCTGGAAATGAAGATTTAAGCCTTAGAAGGCCGGCAGCACTGCCCTGGTGCTAGGAATGGGCACCTAAGAGAAATCTGCCAAAGCTAGAACACCATTGAGTCCATCAGGGAGATGAGGGTGGGTCATCTTTTGTTCAGTAGGCACTCGGGGATCTTCTCCAAGAATGAGAACTCCCTTTCATTGAACATGTACTCAGGACAGGTGTGACAGTTGGTCCTCACTGTCATCTTGGCTAGATTCTGAGTCACCTAGGAGACACATGTTTCCCAAGAGCTTTAACTGAGAAGGGCTGATGTACCCTGAGCCCAGGCAGCACCAGCACACGGACTTGAAGTCTGGATGAAATAAAAGGATCAGGCAAGCTGAGCGCCAGCATCCATCTTTGTTCTCTGACTATGGCATGGTATGACCAGCAGCCTCGTGTTCCTGCACATGCCTTCCTTGCCAGGACGGATGGCACACTTAGACCGTTAGCAGAAACAAACTCCTCTTTCCTTGCAGTTGCTTTTCCACAGCAGTGACAGAAGCACTAACACACTGAGGAGAACACCAATGGCACGGTGTGGAAGGCAGCACATGGTGCAGGTAACACTTGAGCCTTTGCGGGGAAGCTGCAAGGGAGTGAGGTGCTGGGGGCTGGCTTTGCTCAGGTGAGTGTGTGCCCACATGTGTGTGCATGTGTGCCTGTGTGTGTATGTGTGCATGTTTGCCCGTGTGTGTGCATGTGTGCGTGTATGTGCATGTGTTTGTGTGTGTGTGTATGTGTGTGTGCATGTGTGTGGGCCTGCATTTGCATGTGTTGGCGGACTCCTGCAGCGATGCCATCAGTAGCTGCAGGCAGGAAGGTGACTTGTTCAGGACTTCCAGATCCCAGCCATGGCATGGAGGATAAAGGAATGAAGGAGCCTAACCAGGGAAATCTACATCTCCTCACCCTGTAAGTAAAATCACGTTGGGCCCCTCAGTATCTGGGTGAAGGCTGGAGGTTCCCAAGAATCTGGGTGAACTTTGGTAAAGCTGTGGAGTAAAGCCCACCATAGGCCTGCTTCATGGTTCCTCTAGAGCAGTGGTTCTCAACCTTCCTGATGCTGCGACCCATTAATACACTTCCTCATGTTGTTTTGTTGCTAATGTAAATGATTGAAATGCAGGCTATCTGATCTGTGATCCCTGTGGGGTCACAGTCGACAGGATGAGAAGCATTTGGATGGGGCACTTCCTCATTCAGAATCCTCCCTACCCAGGCCTAGGCCTTACTTAAGGCTACTCCTTGCCTCTCCTGCGTTTGAGGTTCCAGGCTGGATCCATTTCCTAAGGGGAAGTTGGAGGTCCCAGGGAGGCTGCAGGTAGGACCTGGAGGTCCTGGGGCGTTGGGGTCAGAATGGGTGTGGCAACACACAGAAGCAACCAACGGCTCACCTGGTCTTTTCCTCTTCCAGCTGTGATCGCAGTTTCTCTTCCTGGAGGTCAGGTGTGGAGGGTGTGACCATATTCTCTGAGATTCCTGGAGGAGGAAGACGTCAGTGAGTTATGGCAACAAAGAAAGAAGGAAAATGTGGTGGGGCCAATTACAGAGTTCAAGGGCATTCAAAGACGAAGGGGTCCTGGGAGTTCCTTCAGGGGCCTCTGGGTGGCAGCCTCGGCTTGGCTTCAGAACCACCTCCTTGTGTTCTCCCACACCGGATATCTGTCACTGGAGGGGACTGTCCCACCTCCCCTTTGCTTCCCTGCACTCATGTCCTCTGGGGTCCCTATGGAAGAGGCAACCGCATGTCCGCATTGGAGAAAGAGCCTTTCCAGATGGAGAAGAATGTGGCTCTGACTGTCTCCCTGTGCCTGCTCCCCCTGACTGTCCTCCACCTCCATAGAAGGTCGAGGTTTTCAGGCTCATCAATGGAGGTGATAAGAGTTTGTATCCTCTGTGACCAGAGACAGAGCCGGTGGCCAGGCCTGGGGTAGCCTCAACCCTTCAGTGGGACTGGCTGGTGGCTGTGACCTGCCTAGATGCTGACTCCTCTGTGTGGGTACCTGGTTGTAGCTGGGGAGCCCCAGGTACCCTCCTAGCTCATCTGCTGAACCTCTGGTGGGTAAGGGTTGTCTGCCACTGGGCAGTGCTTCTTAGTTAAGGCAGAGACACCACAAAGCCCAGGCAAGTGAAGCCCTCCCCTGCCTCCCTCTCCCTCACCGGCTCCACCCCTGCCCTCCAGCTCATGACCCCCCTGCCACCTCCCTCCCCACAGAGTAAAGGTGCCAAACCTCCCCCCAAGAATAAAGGCCCTCCCTGCCACAGAATGAAGATCTCCTCCTCCCCCAATCCTGCTCTACTGCCTCACCCCCAAACCCTGTCCTCCAGTCCATTCGATCCCTGAACAAGATCAGACTTAATCCTCATGGCAATTACTGGAGGTAGCATCACCCCTGCATTACTCATGAGACTTAAGGAGGTTAATCTGCCAAGTCCTGTGGCTAACTTCCAGATCCTGGGTGCGGATCCCCATTTGTGGGTGCCAGGGTCCTGGGTTCAAATCTCCTTCTAGAACATTTTATTCAATTGTTATCATCGTTATTATTATGATGTGTGGGAAGTACATATGTGTCATGGCATACATATAGAGGTGAGGAAAACTTTATGGAGTGGATTCTCTCCTTCCACTTTCAGCCATGTTTCAGAGATTGAACTGAGGCTTGTGTATCAAATGCTCCACCCACGGAGCCATCTCTCCAATCCAACATTTCTGGGAGACCATTTGCTTTCTGTTGCAGTGGCTGGCAGCGTGATGCTGCACAGGAGGACATGTTCTACAGGGCCCAGCTATTTCCACCGATTTTGAGCAGAGACTGTTCCCACTAATGTCCCCTTTCATCTCCACACGGGCTTGTTGGAGCAGCACAGGATGTCGTTTCTATTTTGAGGATCCTTTAAAGACTCAACAACACCACACACGAGTCTGGAGTCTCATTCACAGGCTGACTCACCCATTTCCTCGTGTGGAGGTTCAGAGACCTTGTTACTGCCTAATTATCTCATTTAAAAAGCAGAGACCTGGTCTAACATCTCATCTAGGGTGAAAGGTGCAGGGAGCTGTTAAATATACAATTCAGGCCAGCATGGCTAGGGGAAGTGTGCAATGCTTCGGGACTACCTAGGATCTCTGGTCCTTTCTTCACTGGCTTAACAAAAGTTTCTAGACATACATACATACAGTGTGTGTGTGTGTGTGGGTGTGTGGGTGTGCATGTGAAGGAGGTCAGGGGACAGTCTGGAGAGTCAGTTCTTTCACCTTGTCAGATTTACACACAGCAAGTGCCATTACCTACTGAGATCTGTCACTAGCCCCTCAAGAAATGTTTATTTAATGTTGGCAGTGGGCCTGCCCCATTCCAGAAGGATTAATTTTAGTGCTGAAGATGAACCTCAATCAACAACAACAAAATTAGGTCTGCAGTATAATAGGCTGGAAGACAAAACTGGACAAAAATACGGAGTGTGTGGAGTGATGTCTTGGTTAGCTTCTTGGCGGAGGGGATAGTAGGACAGAGACCCGCAGAAATTAGGGGACTGAGAAGCCCGTGAAAGGCTCAGTGCCTATGAGGGGCAATGAGAAAGCTTGTGTGTCTGGAGGAGTGGCTAAGCAAGGGACAGCAGGAGCCGAGGTCAGTGAGGAAACCGAGCCAGAGTGCTTGGTACCACAGGCAATGTAAGGACGCTGGCACTGAGACCCATGGAGAGCTGAGAGAATCACAATGGGTGGCTTGATTTAGTCCCTCACAGCTGACCTGAGACAAAGCTATTCTGCAGCGAAGTGCAGCTAATGTGGGGCAGTACCAGGTGCTCTAAACTTGTTGAAACAGTCTGGGAAAGAGGGCTGGGACAAGGGACCTCGGGCAGCTGGGAGGAAGGCACAGTGTCCCTCTGAGGCACAAGCTACCCACTTTGTCTCAGATGGGCTTGAAGCCAAAGGTGATGTTTGTTTTGTAGACTGCATTGTGACCCACCAGGAGACAGGAGACAGCCCCTGTGAAGAGGAGCCTGGGCTGAGACGTCAAACAGAAGCAAGTACAGTCGAGCAAGGACAGAGGGGGAACAGAAAAGACATTTGGGCATGTAGGTCTTTTTTCCCACTGGGCCCTGGCATGGACAGGGTGGGGGCTTTCTTTCAAAGGCAGGATTCTGGCTGGGACAGCAGCACAGGAGGGGTAGCCCTGAGTGACCTGTGAGGTCACAATATTGAGCAGCCAGCTCCAAAGCAATACAAAAAAGGCAAGAAGAAAGGGTTCAGTTTTACCCTTGTGGCTCTCTGAATGTCACACAAGGAGGAAGCTCTAGGCAGCCAAGCAGCAAAATCAGGAAGCCAAACTGTAGGGCACTTGATTCCTCCATTGCTGGGAGACCAGCCAAGACATGGCGGCTTCTGCCTGAGCTGGCCTACTGAGGAGGTCGCTAGTTGCCCTTTCTGCTTCTCTGCAATCCCCCACACTCTACAGCTGCCTGATGCCTGAACTGTACAGACTCTCATTTCTCCAGTTTGGTGGTTCTCGACTGGGGTACTCATCGAAATCACATAGGGAGCTTGTCAGCACTGCAGCAGCTGGGCCCTGATGCAGACCTGCTGAGTTCAGAGTTGTCAGCATGTCCCCTGGAGATCCCCATGCCACCCCTTGTTAAGGAACCGGCTAAGGCTTTGGACTTTGACTGCAAGTGCCTGTGCAGGAGTTCGGAGAATCAGTATGTCCTCACAGCCCCAGCTTGTCCTGCAGATACTGAGGGCCACTGTGATGAAGGGGGAAGGAACTCGGAGACTTGCAGGAAGGAATACATGCTCTCTTGGAAGCCAGAGCTGCCTGCAGTTGACCTTCATTGGGTGCTTGGTAGAAGCTGTGCAATGCTATCCTCTCGTGACTGTAACCACACCTCCCAGGGGTCTTCACAATTCCTGTTCCAGATGGGACTTGGCCTGGAGGAGGGGGAAGTCTCCTTGGGGTGTGCTGCTGGTAAGCAGAGCTAGGATGGGAACCCGGCTCTGCCTAGTTTCAAAGCTGGAGCTGGAGGCAATTCCAGCGATGGAGGAAACCACAGGCAGCTCACTCAAGTCTCTACTGACTTACCCTAAGCGGGTGAAGGTGGTGCTCTTTCCCATGAATGACTTTCTGTAGCAGGGTCAAATGAAGCCTGAGTTTCTTTCCAGGTACTGGCTTGTGAAGACTGCCCTTTACTAGCCAAAATACAACCTGTGCTGAGTTCCCACTGGGCATGTACAACTTACCCACTGGCTATGAGCAGGAGTCTGCCACAACCCAGGCCACTTCATGGGACTCCTGGGAGCAACAGGCCCCATCTTCTTGACCATACTAGAGGGACTCAGGCAGGCAACACCAACAATCCCAACCATGTTGTGAAGTTGAGAGAGACCCTCTGGGCTTCTATAGAACATAATCTGTGAGGCGTAGCATAGCTGTCGCTTGGTCAGGGCTCAGCACAGGAGGAGTCAGTGGGCTCCACTGCTCTCCTATACCAGACTGGGTATTAGGGCAACAAGGCATTTCCTTAGCTACCCAGCACATTCTTTCAACACCCACTCTGGGTCTTCTTGGACTAAACTGCCTCATAGAGGCAGAGATTACTCAGCCTCATCTTGTTTGTGGAGTCACAGTGTCTGCACTTATGGAGACGGATAGTGCCAGCTGCTCAATCACCACAGTGGTCAGCGAGCATCCGGCTTCCCAATCAGACCATTTCCTGGGTAATGGCTCACATTTATTGTCAACTGGAGTCATCATACTGACGGTGCTCTG
This sequence comes from Ondatra zibethicus, assembly GCA_004026605.1. Taxonomy (NCBI): domain Eukaryota; kingdom Metazoa; phylum Chordata; class Mammalia; order Rodentia; family Cricetidae; genus Ondatra; species Ondatra zibethicus. Next base: position 1,755 of record PVIU01010847.1, on the reverse strand, counting down.
TGCCATTATCCATCCTGGTATTGGCTTGTGGCATACCTTAGCTGCACACGGCATGCCTGGACCTCAGCTGTGATGAAGAAGCTTGTGGACACACGCCTGACAGTTGCTGGGACCCATTCCCTGCACACACTGCCTGTCATCTCTCAGGGAGAATAGATGATCTTTGAGAGGAGAAAGGTGACACTTTAATACAAGCACAAATGTCTATCTCGGGGAAAAATCACAGGCCAGTCAGCCCCTCCTACTCTTCTGTGTGAATAATCTTCCTCTCTTCTACCCTGGGCTGCTGCTCCAAATCACATGCCTGGGATGGCGCTCTTCCTGTTCCTCATCATGTTCCCTGAGGAGGAGGCGGGCCACAGAGAGGGACAGTGTGCACGTGGTCAATCAGCAACGTGAGGGAGACCCTTGGAATACTCCATACTCAGGAAAGACATGCCTTACACTTGCTTGAGCTTGACTTTGTGGTCACCCCTGCCCAGCTGGGAGCTCTCTCCGGCTCACATCAAGCGGTTCACAGACCTTTCTGTACTTCCTGTGATTCTCTAGTCTATCCATGATTCTCAGTCCATACATCTCTTCACAATTCTTCATGTCTCCAAGATCCTTTTCTCAAAGCACCTCATATTTTATTTTTATTTATTTATTTGGTTTTTTGAGACAGGGTTTCCCTGTGCAACAGTCCTAGTTGTTCTGGAACTAGCTCTTGTAGAGCAGGCTAGCCTCGAACTCACAGACTCACAGGGATTCACCTGCCTCTGCCTCCTGAGCGCTGGGATTAAAGGTGTGCACCACCTCCACCTGGCCAGCACCTCATATTTTATAATCCTCCCTCCAGGTGCTGGAGAGACAGCTCAGTGGTTGAGAGCACACACTGCTCTCCCAGATGACCTGAGTTTAGTTCTGAGCTCACCACTGCCTGTAGCTCTAGAACTCTCTGCTGGCCTCCCTGGACACTGTAGCTCTAGAACCCTCTGCTGGCCTCCCTGGACACTGTAGCTCTAGAACCCTCTGCTGGCTTCCCTGGACACTGCACTCATGTACACAAACCCTCACACAGACACAGATACATGCACATAATTAAAAATATTCTCTCCTGCCCTTTCAGATTCACGTACCCATAGTGACTACATGGCTGCATCGTAGCTGCTTTCCAGAAGGAAATAAGTAATAACTGGACATCCCAAGAACCTGCTACCTCTCTCCCAGCTAGACCCAGGCAGCGTGGCTGCTATGTGTCAGGACATGCAGGACTTTGGAGAGTGTGGATGCCTGTGCCACAGAGTGATTCGGGCCTTCTCTCATACGAAGATCTGAATGACACTGACATTGGCCACATTTGACTGGCTTTGCTGGGAAGTTTAAAGGTTTGTAGGAATTGAGTTGGGGACTCTTATGAAGCTGTTTCTTGTTACTTTGGTTTATTTGGCAATCCCAATGAGCTCCAAGGTGGACCACACTGCAGAACTGGCACATCCTCAAGAGGGCAAGAGCTGGTTGAGCAGCCCAGATTCTCCTGTAACCTCAGACAAAGGCCAAAGCAGATGCCCTGGGGAGAAGCTTTGAAAATAAAGAACTAGACATTTTTCAAGTCAGACAGACGGTGGTGACGCGCGCCTTTAATTCCAGCACTCGGGAGGGAGAGACAGGTGGATCTCTGTAAGTTCGAGGCCAGCCTGGTCTACAAGAGCAAGTTCCAGGACAGGCTCCAAAGCTACAGAGAAATCTTGTGTCAAAAAGCCAAGAAGGAGGAGG
>PVIU01010846.1:0-67858 GCA_004026605.1 Ondatra zibethicus | reverse complement strand
ATGAATATCTTGATCACCACCATAGAAATTTTGTCCGATGGATGGAGATAGAGACAGAGACCCACATTCACATCAGAGCAATGGACTGAGCTCCCAAGGTCCAGTCGAAGGGCAGAAGGTGGGAGAAGATGAGCAAGGAAGTTAGGACCGTGAGGGGCTGGTCCACCCACTGAGACAGTATGCCTGAACTAATGGGAGCTCACCAAATCCAGCTGGACTGGGACTGAATGAGCATATGATCAAACCGGAATCTCTGAATGTGGCTGCCAATGGGGGCAGACTGAGAAGCCATCAACAATGACACTAGGACCTATCTCTTCTGCATGTATTATCTTTTTGGGAATCTAGTCTATATGGATGCACACCTTCCTAGGCCATGATGGAGGGGGGACGGCCTTGGACTTCCCACAGCGCAGGGCATCATGCTCTCTTTTAAGGAAGCAGAGGGAGGGAGGAGGGGTGGGGGGGAGCGGAAAGGGACTGGGAGAAGGGGAGGAAATGTAAAAAAATTTTTTTGAATGGAAAAAATAAAAGAATATGAAAAAAGCTTCTTCTATAAAACTAAAGAAACAATCAATCAAATAAAAAAGCCACAGAATGGAAGGGAATTTTTATCAGCTACATATCTGATAAAGGATTAAAATCCAGAATATACAAAGAACTCAAAAAAAGAGTGCGGGAAACAGATAACCCAATTAAGAAATTGTTAGAGATTGTCTTAGGTAGGGTTTTTATTGCTGTGAACACCATGACCAGAGCATGCAATTATATAGGAAAACATTTAATTAGGCTGGCAGAGGTTTAGTCCATTATCATCATGGTGGGACATGGCAGCATTCAGGCAGACATGGTGTTGGAGAAGGAAATGAGAATTCTATATCTTGATCCAAAGGCAACAGGAAGTAAACTGAACTAGGCATATCTTGAGCATAGGAGACCTTAAAGCCCATCCCCATAGTGACACACTTCCCCCAAGAAGCCCACGTCTCTCAATAGTGTGACTCCCTATGAGCTTTTAAGGGCCAATTACATTTAAATTACTACAGGGATCTAAACATAAAGTTCTCAATAGAGGAAAGAAAAATGTCTACAAAATACCTCAAAATATGTTCATTATCCTTCGCAATTAGTAAAATGCAAATTAAAACAACACTGAGATTTCATCTCACCCCAGTCAAAATGGATAAGATGAACAAAAAACTGTCAGCAAATACTAGAGAGACAGTGGGGGAAAGAGGGTATTTATTCACTGTTTATCAGCGAATTGGTGTAGCCTCTCGAAATCAGCATGGAGAATGGTTAAAAGAACTAAAAATAAGCCTATGATATGATCCAGCTACACCAGTCTTTGGCAGATGTCCAAAAGTATCGACATCTTACTCCACAGTTACTTACTTGCTCAGCACTGTTCATAGACATCCTATTTACAATAGCAAGGAAATGGAAACAACCTAAATGTCCTTCAGCAAATGAATGCATAGTAAAAATGCAGCATCTCTACATTTGTTGAATGCTATTTAGTTGTAAAGAAAAATGAAATCATGAAATTGAAGTTAAATGGATGGACCTAGAAATGTTTATAATGGATGAGGTAACCCAGACCCAGAAAGACAAACATTGCATGTTCTCGCTCATCTGTGGTGCCTAGTTCCAAATTTTCAGATGAAAGTATATAATATGGAGTTACCACAGAAGCCATGAAAGTAAAAGGGACCATGGGGATGCTGGAGAGGGGGAAGAGCAAGATACAGATGATATTAAAGGGGAAATAGAAAAATGAGGAGGGGACCCGAACTAGGAGGGAGGTCAACACAGAAGGAGAAGGAGGAATAAGTAGCCCCAAGGTTGTTTGACAAAGTCTCAAGGAATCATTTTATATTTTACACACACACACACACACACACACACACACACACACACACACACACACACACACACACAAAGCATGTTATGCCACTTGGGCTGACAATGTGCCCTGTAAGAACACAAACTATCCAAAATCTCAGTACCAGCCACAAGAACCTCCTCTCATGTGGTTGGTCAGGATCGTCCAGATGATTCTCCAAATAAAGGTTATTGCTGTTGCTCTTGGATGCCTCTCAGAGGTTGGATATAAATTCTTATTGCTGGATAGAGCACACACTTAGGACACAGGACTTGGATTATTCCAAGCTGGATCTGACCTGAAAGCCTATTTCCTGCAGTCTAGCTTCCATAGTACCAGAAAGTAGTGTGAAGCTGCCAAGAAATGGAAGCATTTAAACAGTCCTACCCAGCTTGTGACACCTATGAACCACAACAACAACCATATGGCAAGATGTTCATAAAGGCACAATAGTGACACTCACATATTGATGATAATCAACATTGGTTTAAGTGGATTAGAGGCATACTTAACATGAGGAAAATCATAGATTCTAGCCAGCTACCCGTAGCTAGTTAGGTCATGGATCATAGAACAGAATGTACTATTTGCCACTTGATACACCAGCATAATTCCTTGACTACATTCTAAATCCTATGTTTATACCTAAGGTAAGTGTAGCTAACACCACTCATCAAAGAAACTTCTAAATACAGACTATCCATGGAAAACCACAACTGTAACAATGCAAAGATCAATGGTTAGTAGGATGCCTAGCCCCGATAGACAAATCTACAGCACAGTTCCTGTATCTCATCTCTGGCTCAGGGAGCATCACGGAAAAGGTTGTAAGTGTCAGAATTCCAGGAAGTCTGCAGTGTGACTGCCTCTTTTAGAAATGACTACATCAACAAGACCTGAATAATTACATCCATAGTTATGACAACGCAGAAAGGGGGAGAAGCTCATGTGGCCCCACTCTTAGACACAACTTCAGGCAACCAATAACTGCTGAGAGAAGGAGAACTGGTATCTCTCAGAATGAGTTCTCAGCCTAATACAACATTATTGGCCATGAAACCATGTACATACAAACAACAAAAATGGACCTAGCAGGTTGTATTTATACATTTGTACATATGTGTATGTATGTGTGTGTGTATATATATATATATATACACTTATATGTGTAACAATAATAATAAAAGAAGAAGAGACTATTAATTTGAGAGTGGGATGGAATATGGGAGGAGATGAAGGGAAGTGACCTAGCAGAGGTTGGAGGGAGGAAAGGGAAGGGGTTGAAATAATTATATTTTAATTAAAAATGTAAAAAAAAACCATATTTCTGATTTTCTCTGTCAAGCCAGGCTCCTTAAGAAGTATAATGACATCTCAAAAGTGTAATAAAATACCAAGAAGAAAAAAAATGAAACAATGAAAATTTATATATCAATAACTGCAAGGTAAAGTTGTTTGAAAATATTTAATTTTGTCTTCAACAAAGAACATGCAATAGGCGTTTGTTTGATGTTTTAACTATACAGATATTTGATAAGAGACTGGGTTCTAAGCAACCGGATTAAAAGCATGAATAGGTTCCAGATATTTTCCTTCTTATAACACAATTTAATTTTTAAACCTTAATCTTCCATCATACGACACATATATACAGTGTATATTCATCATGGTTATAAACTTGAAAAGCACAAAGTCTACAGGGGAAAAATGAATGGGTGCCATACACCACCTTCTGCTGTATAATCTACCATTATTTCAGTCTAAAATAATATTCACAGTGCATTGATCTGTGCTGGGTATTAGTTCCAAAAGAGTTGATGGCTCTGATTCACCATGACTCATCAGTGCTAGGGCCATGAGTAAGCATAGGCCCTGTGTTTCCCTGATCCTAAGAGGAAAGTCCATCACTAAAATAAGCAGAGGTTTCACAAGTCTCCATCTGCCCACTTCTCATCCACATCCATATTGGTCCATAGGCTTCCTAAAAGCCATCCTCAAACCAACAAAAGCAGATTTCTGCATAACTGAGCTCACAGAATCTCTTACTGTTTGGTCAATGTACAGAATGGATTCAAAAGTTAATTAGAAAGCAAAGAGATGCATACAAATAAAAATGTTTAGGCAACACAGTCAAGTAGAATCTCAGTAGTGAAGCACTGTCCTGGAGCATGGCAAACACCTGAAATAACATAGCTTTCAAGAACAACCATTTCATGCTTATTCATGCTAAAGCACAGTGCTTAGTTACTGCCAGCTTGTTTAATTAGGCCAAAGGAGCTTCCATGGACAAATGGCTAAGGGAATAGGACATTAGTCAGAACATGTGCTGTCATAATGAGTTATCTTAATTGGGACCCAGAGCACTCCAGATGTTTGGCCGCTTTTCCCACAAGGATGCTCGATTCTCATGCTAAGGGCAATTCATTTATCTGAGAAATAAGTTTACTTTTTCTTTCAATGCATAGAAAGTTACAGTAAGATACTTTCCCAAAGCAAGAAATAGTGTTACCCTCTGAGGAGGATGCATACTTCCCTTCTGTAATCATATATGACAGATGATAGATAGATATACATAGATAGATATGCATAGATAGAAAGATGAGATTATATATATGGATATAGATATGCATAGATAGAAAGAGAGATGAGATTATATATATGGATGAGCTTAGCTATTTGTGAAAAATATCCTCAGAATGTTTATCTTTGTGGAATGTGCAATAGTGCAGAGTACTGGAAATAAGATGAGCACTGAAGTTAGTAAGGGCTAATTTTAAAGTAATTAGAAAAGACTCCAGGTTCCAGCTACCGCAATGCCAACTTGGATATGGGAGAAAAGGTGGGGCAACAACAAAAGTTCCCAGACTTTTTTCATTTTGGCCTATTATTTTTGTTACACTATATATATGCTATAGAAATGATGGGATAAAACAAGCAACTGCTTAATTTTAAATATTTCACATTGATTTGGAATTTTTATAATGATACAAATTTAAGGTTATTTTTGTTAGAACATACTGTATATACATTTCTACTCTTGTTCAAGTTATTGTACCTATACAGGCCATCTAACAATTTAATGTAAATTTCTAATCCTTGAAAGTTATTATTACAAACTATTTAGGATAGTAAAGAAATGCAGGTCTGTAGTTAGTCACTTATTACAATCAAAGTTGTAGTCATGTTACATATGTTTCCAAGGTCAAACAGAGATATATTTTAGGTAGACAGGTAGGTGGTCTTCAAAAACTTCAGAGATCTACAGAAAATGACATTTAAGATATTTTAATAACATAGGTTCTTTTTATGACAATGAGACCTGTCTGCTCCTGGCAGCACCAATCTACTTTGAAGAAGACAATGGGCATCAATGAAACTCCACATGGAGTTTACTTTTTTGTAAACTCCAAAAAGTAAGCCACTGGGCAAGATAATGCCCTTGCCTCAACTGTTGACAGTATGCTGTCTAAACTGGACAAGCAGAACACAAAAGAAAGTAACTGCCAAACTTTGCCAAGACAGGGTAGGAAAGTCCTTCAGAATATCCTGCTTCACAGAAAAGTCTGCCAGATATGTTAGGCCTGAAATCTGAAGATGAATGCTCCAACATTGCAGAGGAACTGTGGGTGACTGTCCAGTAAGCCAGCTGTTTCTATCATGTCTCACTTTTTTTGGAAGTCTCTTGTTTGCACTTCTTGCTTACTCAGGTAATATTATTTCCTTCTCAGATCTATGATGGAGTTAAAGACTTTATAGTTACAGTTGGTCCTTGTTACAAGATTCAGAAAAGAAATTCACTAAAGAAATGTAAAGTGAATAAGGTTGAGAGACATAAAAAGATAATTCTGGGTTGGTAACGCAAGTTAGGATAGAAAGTGAATTCGGTACAATACTTTGGACTCACCAAAATAGGATAGATAATGGAGTATTTTCTCTGAACTTGTCAAATGTTTACGGACTAGACATTGTTGATGTATTTATCTCATGTATATATTGTATAAGTTATCATACTTATTGTATATAGTTTTTCTTATATTAGTTATAACATTTTTATATTTTTGACAAAATAGGGGAAATGTGGTGATATTCTGTTTGTGTTCTTTAAAAAAAAAAGCTTGTCTGGAGATCAGAATGCAGAGTGAGCCACTAGTTAACCATAGAGGTCAGAGAGTGGTGGCACACACCTTTAATACCAGCACTTGGGAGGAGGAAAGAAGAAGTGATGACTGAGCAGAGAAAGAGAAAGTGATAAGGCTGGGCAGAGACAGGAGCCTGGCCCTTTCTGAGAAGCTGATGAGGTAAGAGGTAGCTGTGGCTTGCTCCTTTGTCTCTCTGATCTTTTAGCATTTACCCTGACATCTGAATCTGGGTTTTTATTATTACGACCAACTAGAATGATCTGAAGACACATTTAGAGAGTACAGAGTTTGTGCCAGTACAGTGAAGAAAACCTCTCAGAAGAATCAAAACATTCGAGAACATCTGCTTAAAGACAGCAAAGTTTCTGAGATTAAGAGCCAAGAAAACAATTAAGAATGACTAGAAGAAGATCGCAATACATCTGTCTGTAAAGGAGACCAAAAGGATGCTGCAGGGCAGTCGCGTTGCCAGGACACTAGACACATAATAGGGCCCAGTCTCACTCTTCCTTAGCAGGTGCATTCCAAAGACAGATGCCAGGATACTCCATCTTACAGCCTCCAGTGGGTCTCAAAAGTAAGGACAGAAGGAAAGTCACTAAGAAGTTCTATCAACTCCCCCGGCTATCAAATACAATAAGACCCACTAAAAAATATTTTTAATGTTATCTCCATATTTTAAGTCAGCCTAAGTACTGATTTATATATTACTTTCAATTAATTCTCTACATAGAGGGTTTTAATGACCAAAAGGAAAGCATAAGTGAAAATTATGAAATTCTTTTTCACTTCATCCTACCAAGAAGTTGCTTTAGTCTTGGTAAGGATTTTGAATGAAAATAGTATCAAGTCTCCAAAGCTTAAAGCTCTAAGTCTTGCTGATTCCAAAGCAGCAGTGAAGGATATGAAATACTCAGCCTGTTTTCCTACAAGCTTATAAGCACAAGGCATACTGGGTCCATTTTGAGTCAGTTTAAGTTGGTGTCATAGGTGGATGACAGTTTGTCACTATTTACTGCAGCCAGTTCATTGTAACAGTTCATGAACAGGATCAAGAATCCTGTTCACAAAACAATCACCTTTTCTGCTTATTTGTTTCCAAGAACCTAGAACTTATTTAATCACTGCACCAATCAATTTAATTATTTTAAAAACGGGAATAATTCAGTTTAAGGGCACAGTTAAAATAAGGCTTTATGAAGATGATAAAATTTAACTCACAATGTACTTGTAAAGGAATCATGCCAGTTCTTTAAAAAAAAAAACAACTAAATGAAGATTGGGAGGTAGCTCATTGTTAAAACCCTTGGCTAGCATACACAGACCATGGATTTGCTCCTCAGCAATGAAGATGACAATGATGACAACAATTATGATGATGATGCTACCTATGAGTACCTAACAAGTTTCCATGTTAAAAATTAGGGGTTTGATTTGATTCTAGGCTTTCATGCTATAGGAACTCAAATAGTGGAGCATGGTCAGTTGTTAAACGCACGATGGGGCAGGTGTCTAAGTCCTGACTTTAAGGAAATACTGTTCCTCAACAGAGCAACTTCTGGGCTGCGTTGCCTTAACTTGGTCTGATGACACTTGACAAAGAGCCTCTGGTATTTGAACAATCTTTTCCACTGGGAGTATAGCTAAGAAATCACCACTTTGTATTGCATTTTATTTCTGCACAATTCACTTCTTAGTCACAATTATTCAAGGAGGGCTCACTCAGTAGGCGAGTAGTTTCTGGTTGTATGAGCAAGCTGGTGAGAAATTACCGGTGTTGAGTTCCCTAGGTATTATATGATAAGGCACCTGGAGCAAGTTTTCTGATTGCTTTTAAAACAAGCAGTTTAAATACAAGTTTTACATATGAAAGTAAAGACAGGTGCCATTATGGCTACAGCAAGAGTGGTCGATACCTTCCCTCAATCTTATTTTTATTTTTACTATTTTATGTGTATGGTTGTTTTGCCTGCATAATGTGTATGTGACACATCTATGCAGTACCTGGAGATGCCAGAGGAGATAAGATACCTTATCCCTGGATCTGGAATTGCATATGGCTGTAAACCAATATGCGGATGCTGGAAATCAAAGCCTGGTCTTCTGCAAGAGCAACAGGTGGTCTTAACTACTTAGCTATTGTTTCAGCCTTCATTTATTTTTGTGAAACTTTGTTTCATGTATCCCAGGATGGTTCTGAACCCAAGGATGACCTTGAACTTCTTTTTATTTCTTTTTTTTCAAAATATATTTTTACTTATTTTTTTTTGAGAACTTCAGGTGAGTATACAATGTGTTTTGAGCAAATCCATTCCTAAAACATTTTAATAGGTATTAAAATTGTCGCCCTTAAACTTTTTTTATTCCTCAATTTGATTACCCAGCATTTGTTCTTCAAAGACATTCTATCCAAACTATTCAACATAGATCTTATTGAATAGGATATCATCAGGGAGATAAATGCAGAGAATATGGCGCCCTTCACAAACACCAGTTCCTAAAAGTCTGCTTTATCTGAATATCATGCCCATGCATGAAGAGGTGATGAGGAAGGAGACAGGGTTACAGGTGAAACAATGAAATTTGTATAATAGATGAGGGTGGATGGCACCATATAGAAGTCCCAGGTGGGGAGGGTAATATAATTGCCATTCCCAGCTTTTAGATGAGTGCAAAGTAGCTGATGTAAAGTTAAAGCCGAACCCATGAAATACATCCCCTAACAGGCCCATTCATGACACTGCAGGCTCACTGATTAAATGTCTTGTACTGTAGGCCCATGTCTAACACTGCCATTCATTCATGAAGTTGCTCTACACTGCAAGCTCATTCATGATGCACATTGTGCTGCAGACCCTTGTGACAGTGTAGGCTCATTCCCTTTGATCCTGCATTCTCACTGTCTTTAGTACTTGTTCTTGCTAGTGAAAATTGGAGTCTAAGAAAGTACATTTTGATTCCAGGTTTAGCACTGAACAGATTCTCATGTTTCTTTTTTAGCAAAAGTAATAACTTATTCAAGATAAAAAATGTAAAACCTGAAAACATTAAACATAGCCTCTTTATGTTATGCCATCGAAGGCTGCAAGCTCATTGATGAGCAATGTGTGTTTGCCTACTGAATTGCGGTCAGCAAGGCTAGAATCAGTTTTTTTTTAAAATGAAGTCTGCTATAGAAAACATCAGGAAGGAAGAGGAGGCATACAGAAAACATTTGTGATGAGACAGTACACTGGAGAGGAAGACACAGCAGGCATTTGTGACTTGCTGCCGAGAGAGGCTAGCGCTCTTTAATGCAGTGAGGCCTCATTCAGGGTAGAATGTGAGGACACATTACCAACCCTGCTCCCCTCCTGGCACAGGCTAACACATTCACCAGCGTCGCACACTCTATGAAAACTATGATGAGAATGACACTCTTACCATCTGTTTTCTTTGAATCATTTCCGGCGCTGGAGTGATCCTTCTTGTCCCCCTTATTTTTCCCGTCTTTCAAGTCACCTGCAAACAATAAGTGTGACAACTGAGTGTGTGCAGCTGAGGAGGTAAAAACGCTTCCAACCTGTCAGGGTAAGACGGTCCAGAGGCATGAGGAAGCACACACCCTGGTATCAATATCACCTGTGGCCAAGGTTCTGAAACTCGGATGACAGGCAGAACTGAAAACTAAAATATCCGCTCAAACAAGGTTGTACTTACTTATGTCAAAGCTAGTTTTCTGAGAAAGACAATTCAGTTCTGTTGTTAGGCTGTAAAGTAAGGGAAAACCTGGAATACATGTAAGCTATACTAGTTAATCACTAGTTAGCTATGTTAACTAATAGTTATGTTTTAGTTTCTTATCTGCAGAATGGGAATAATAATGTCTACTGTGCATACAGGATGGTGGGCAGATGCACCTGAGCCATTTAAGTGCTAAATGTAACGCGCGGTGTACTGCTCGAAGGCAGTGGTCCCTATCCTAAGATAGAGCTACCTATGTTATTCGAATTAATGGGCTTTGCCATATTGTCATTTTTCCAAGTTAAAAATACTATTCTCACAAATGTGAGCAAACATATGTAAAGAATGTACATAACTCATCGATGAGAGAAAGAGAGAACAAAATGATCCTAAGGACAACCAAGGAAGTGGGTATCTATAGGTGTCATAGAAGTGTATTAAAGCAAGGCTGGGATATAATAGACAAAGTGTTTATAACCAAAGGATAATGCACATGACCTCCAGGCAATCTTCTGTACAAGTCAGAATCTCTTCTCTACCCAATAACTTTACCATTGTGTGAATCAAGTACCAAAAAGCAAATTTAAACACACCTGTATTCACCAAAACTATGAGTCAGCAAGCTATGGTCCAATCTGATAGGCCACCCAGTCAACGGTCAACGACATGTTACTGACACTCGGCAGGTCAGTAACTTGCCTGGGGCCAACTCCAGGACTTACCCATATCTACCTATTATCTGTGGTAGTTTCATTTTGCAACAACGTAGTTGAACCTGTGTGGCCGAGACAGACAGCTTATGAATATTGCCCATGTGGCATGCTATGGAACAAGGAGTCACCCCTTATTAAGAATAGCCATCCTCAGTGATCTGCTTCATATCTGGAGTAACATTGATGAGAATGAAAGGGTGCCTTGTACCAGCCTCATTCCCAAGTCTTTGATACTTTTCTTACTAGTTTTACTAACAGCACCTTTCTTTCTCACCCGCACACAGCCAGATACCTTATTACTCAAGTTCTACATAAGTCACAGCATCGATAAGATCCTAGCAGTAAGGTCTGCAGTGAGCTGAGGTGGCAGGATAAGTACGAGTGAGGAATTTTATCCTTTTTCAGTGTGTGCTGCAGTGTGCCAAGTGCTTTGCACATAATCACTGCATTGAAGTCTTACAACAACCCCAGTGTGAAGGATCCACAGTGGAGAACGCATCACAGACTCCTTCGGCAGTGATCTACCAGCTCACCTAGTGCTGGAGGATGCTTTCCACATGGGGACATCCCGAGGCAGCACGGTAGCCAGAAGAGCAAAAGGTGCCCCAGGTGGACCGCCACTAGCACATGTTGCAGCCGTAACTCTGGCCTCACCGTCTGCCCTAGCCTTACATCTGCATCTTCCTCTGGTGGCAAACTCCACCTGACAGGGACTATCGATCTGTTTGAAACTACTTGTCAGAAGATGTTTTTGAATAAGGACCAATGATGCTCCTATAAAGTGACTGTGCTTGAGCTGGTTTACAAGGAGTTGGCCCCAGGCAAGTATCAACACTTTCAGGGAAGTAATAACAGGATGCATGAATGGGTCCAGTTCCAGAGGCCCAGCTCTCCCCTACTGTGTCTGCAGCCTTCCTGTGGCACTCACACTTTAGATTTCAGGCTCTCCAGTGCTGTTTTCATCTTAAAGGTCTTTTGCTGATCCAGGAAGAAATGGTAATAGTAGGATAACTTGAGGCTATTTTTGGCTGTGATGTATTCTATAGAATATATAGAATCCTTTCAACAACTACACCAAGGGCTGGAAACTAGGTCTCATGACTCCACTGCCTGGTTTTCTGTGATCCACACAGTAAGGCTGACTTTTTTTTTATACCTACAGCTGATTAAAAATGAGCATGTGGCATAAATATTAGGTTGTATTCAAATTCCATTGTCTGAAGATAAAATCCTACTTGACTACAACCTCACTTATGTGTTCAAGAACTGCCCTTAGCTGAGGATGATGTTGAATAGCTGTGACACAAAGTACATGGGCTGTGAGGTCGAAGGGATTTAGCATCTGGCCCATTACAGAAAGCATGTACCATCCCTGTCTCCTGCACAGCAGGCAGGGCTTGGCCTTCCTCTGATCCCCACCTCTTCCTAACAGTACTGGGCTTGGCAGATAGTAAGCAAGAGTTGGCTATAGAGCAGAGAATGGGGATTCTCAAAAGCCAAGGATTTCTACTTGATGAGTGCTTAAGTCTTTTAATATCAGTTTTAATTTTCCCATCTGTAACATGGAACTATGTCTATGTTAGAATCTATATACATACCTGTGTGAATGTGTATCCATATACATGCATGCACATGCATGCACATGCATGCACATACACCTGTGGAGGCCAGAGCTTAGCCTTGTGTATCCTTCAAGCACCATCAACCTTGTGTTTTGAGGCAGAGTCTCTCACTGGCTTGGCTACCATGATTATTAGTGAACACTCACATGAGGCCAAGGCTCTGAACATGCTTTTTATGTATTTTACACAGATGGGGAAAGGTTATATATTTTAACTAAGTTCTCCCAGAAAAGAGAAGCAACAAGATCGTGACTTGAACAGAGATCTGTTTGCAATGGTGCCCTGTTATCCAGTCAGAGTCTGGCATTTGCAAGCTGCAGGAACAGAGCTCCCTGCCCATCTGCAAACAGGGGAGCAGGTTCCATGTCTGGACACACGCCTTAATCTCTCCAGCTGAAAAGCCTCTCCCCAACCTGATTCAGACTAAAACTTTGAAACTCAGAAACCATCCCCTTCTGAAGACACCCCAGACTCTTTCGTCTTCTCTCTACCTCAGCTACCCACAGCAATCTCTTCCTTTGTGTCGGACTCTTGGGTAGTTTCTCTGCTACTCTACCCTCCCTCATCTCTGCATCTGTACACATTACTTTAGGATTATATGTGAAGGCATGAGGGTGTTTATTTCACACACAGCATCAAGGTTTCCCCTACCCTTTCCATTCCTACATCCCTCAGACTAATGTAGAGTTTGACAGGAAGTTGTCAATAAATGTTTATTGCATTAAATACAAGAACCCATCAATTGTCTGAAAATGTTGGTGGCTCATTGCCCTCAGTTCACCTGGACCATTTGGATTTTAGAATTGAAAACCTGTAGAGAAGGTTTTCAACTACAACCAAACCAGGCTGACTGGTCCCCTAATGTGTGTGCTTGAGCCATTTCAAGGTCCAGACACACACTTTGGGAACAGGTCCCCTGCAGACTGGAGCCTGGACTGGTTAAAGGGATGGAATATTTATTTGGAAGGTTGACTTTTCTCTATTCATTTTGGAAGTTAGCAATCCAAGCCGGGCTTGTTCTTAGGAATCTGCATCACTTGTGAGAGTCTCCAGGGCATCAGGAAACGCCAGAGAGGTGGAGCTAAGCTGGTGGCCATATGATGGGATCCTGACTGCATCCAGGGAGGAACATGGAGCCATGGGAGCTGCCAGCAAAGGGAGGGTGTCACCAGATTCCGCTTGTTACATCATTGTCACCCACCAAAGAGCCTTTCCCAGGCAGCCCCTTCTCACCGTTCTGCTGTTTTTCTCCTGCCTTGTCGCCTTTGGGGTCCTTCGCCTTGTTTGTACGGGCTCCATTGACTTGACCTTTCGTTTCTCCTGATGTCTTCTTCTCAGCTTTGCCTTGTTCAGTTTGGCTTTGGGCTTCCATTTCCTTTTGCTTTTCCTCAGCAGCCAGGCGATCCTTCTCTTCTGCTTCCTTCTTGGCTTTCTCTTCTGCATCCAGAGCAATGAGGAAAGAGAAAGAGAGGTCTACCATTAGGACAATGACCTTCTTGGAAAAATAATCAACAACAATGTTCATGGGAAAGTAGTAGAGTAAAATGACTGTAAGTAAGTGGTCTATTGAAAGTGTTGGATATATTCTTGATTAACTCAGGTCAGACTGACATGTGTATTTAGCATATCAATAAGATAGATCACTCTGAAAGCACTGAGTTAGGAGGGGGCCTGGAGAACGTAATAATGGCAATGCAACCCTGATGGCAAGCTGTTCTTACTGCTGATAACCTCTGGCGAATGTGCCCTCATGCGAGAAACTCTGCTCAGCAGTCTTCAAAGGTTGTTTCTGATCATCCTGAAAACTAGTTTGTAACCCTGTTTTATGGGTATGAAAATTATGACTGAGAGACATGATCACACTTCCCCCAACCACAGTAAGAAACATATATGTCACATACACACGTATACATATGGTATTTATATATGTATATATAAATGTACATGGTATTTTATATGTATATGTGGTATTTTACACTATATATGGTATATATACACTATATATGTATATATAGATATATATATAGTATTTTATGAGGTTTGCTTAGAATATAGAATCTAAACATTTACAACTAAGTACAGAACAAAAAATTGGGGGAAATAAACATTATTAGAAGACTACAAACTCAAGCCAGAGTTTGTGAATTTAAAACTAGGAAGAGGTAGGCTAAACCTCATAAAACAAAAAGCAAGCCCCCCAATCCCAAGGTATTCAACTGTCCTCAGGATGAGGGGGAGCCTTCAGTTTGGTCAGGAAACTGCTCTGGGTCTTCCTTTTGACTGATTATCCATATTATTTCTAACACAGTTGACTGACTATGTGCTTAATGAAAATACAGTATAAGTGCATACTTTATAGCAAATATTTACAGAAAGATTGACTCATTCATGCAGCGGGTATTTGTTGAGCAGCTATATTGTCCAGAACAATTTTAGAAACTGGGGATATGACAACGAGCATTGACAGAACCATGGAGACCCTTATAATTGAGTAAATAAATGGCTAAGTTTGAATGTTGAAGGAAACTGGATACAGAGAGATAGGACAGGATGGAACCAGTCAGCACAGGGCAAGAGGTGGCTTTAAACAGAGGTGTGGAGCTTTTCTTGAGAAGACAGAATTTGACTAATTCCTCAGTGATGAGAAGCTGACTAGAAAATCATCTGTAGAAACTGCAGCATTCATCAGAGAAACTAAACAACATGGAGACCATAAGAGGAACATGCTTGTTATGTTCATGGATGTTGAACTGGTCTCCGAAGATTTGGCAAGGAGTTAGTCATAGATAAAGTGCTCAAATGACCAAGGACAGGTACAGCTCAGATCATGGAGGTCGGAGGGCATAGCAGGTCTAGAGAACAGCTCATAAGAAAGGCCCCTTACACAGCCAACCCCCCTGTAAGTTCTAGGGGTTTGCCCCACAGAGCTCACTCTAAAGACACTCCTGACATTATCAGCCTCCTCCAGGAAAAGCATTATTGCATTTTTTCTACAGATGAGTGAAAACTCCTCACCTCTCATTACCAGGGGCCTCTGTCTTCCCCTTGGGCTAGTGTTGGTCTTTGAACTGTTTTCATACAGTATGATTGCCTTAATCTAGTGAGCCCCAGAGAACTGGTGCATCTGATGTTTTCCTTTGTGTTAGTTGCTAAAGTTAACCAGTCCAAGTCCCGTTCTGGCCCAGTTTGGTGGGTTCACACATCTCCATGACATGCATTTTTGTGGCTGTTCATGATGCCTAGCTTTATCTTTACTTTGTAGGTCCTTCTACTTGTTTATTCCAGGTGTCTTATTTAACATGGCATGGCACCTTTAATCATCATTTCATTGATCCAGCAATCCATCCATCTGATAACTCACCCACTCTCTCATCCAAATCCAAGACCTGGCCACATCTCAAGCAAATATAATCAGATTCTAAAAGGAGAGGGATTAGGATAGGATATCTCAAATATTTTCTGGGCAATTTTGGCACACAGCAAGTACTGAGAAGCTCTGATGTCAAGTCTAAGTATTAGCCTTTCAGTGAGTTGAATATATTTCCCCTCGACAAGATGCATTTACAATGGACAGTGAAAGGGTATAAAATATTTCTTTACAAATAACAATCATATCCATACCTAGCACTATACGACTTCCACAAAAATGTAAACAAAATGTGGAAGAATGCCCTTAAAAAGATGATGGGTGGACATGCCAAGCACAGGGATGTGGGGAGGGGTTCCCTAGGACATTCATTCAGGCTTCCTTATATCCGTAGGTATTTTGAGGATAGGGCAAATATCACACCCATCACTTTTGGCATAATACATGGCATATATCATGTGCTCCTGAAGGTTTTGATAAAGCCATGAGATGCTGCTCATGCACATGATTTACAGGAACTATCAGTGTAACCTAGCACCTTAGACCGATACAACACCCAAGTATACAGACTCTCTGGTCCTATTCTGAAAGTAATGCTGTGCAAACATTACCTTCCTTAACTTATAATAAATGTAAGTAAAAAGATGACTGTTTTTTCCTGTTATACTCATAGATCAGTGAAGCTTTCTCCTGAGTATTTTGGAACAAATGCAGAATCCACAGTCAGACAATGTGCAGAGAGAGACCTTGGAACACTCATCCCTTAAATGGGATGTCTCCATCATATCCCTCCACTCAGGGTTCAGGGAAAGAGCATAAGAGCCAGAGGGAATGGGGGACACCAAGGAAACAAAGCCCTCTAAATTGACATGATCAATGCACATATGAATTCACAGAGACCGAGGCTGCATGCACAGGGCATGCAAAGGTCTTCCCCAGGTTCTCTGCATATGTATTATGGCTTCCAGTTTAGTGTTTTATGGGACTCCTGAATGCAAGAACAAGTGGGTCTCTGATGTTTGTTCCTTTATTTGTCTTGTCCAACCCCAATGTGATAGCTTTTGTTTCATCATACTCTATTTGATTTTGTTATATTTTTAGAAAGGATGACTGTATTTATTATACAGAAGGAAACAGAACCAAGGAGAGGCAGTCATTTATATTTAGAATGCACTATCAGAGAAGATTAGCTATGGCCACCTTCAGAGACTCATTACTGCATTACTGAGTGCATGGCAAACTTCCAACACTCAAAAGATCTCCAAGTTGAAAAGCATTTAAATAAAACTGGAAGCTGTTAAATTACACTTTACTATGGAAGATCATACAATATTATCTTAGAAAGAAAAAGTCATTTGACAACTGAGTCAGACCAATTTTTCACGGGAGATGTAGAATAACAGCTGAGAAGAAGGGGAGGGAACATTTCAGATGCTCAAGTGTAGCTGACATGGAAAAGTTATCTTAAATCAACAAATGATAGCTCTTTTTAAAACACGATCAAATCAGATATGAGCCTATCCCACAGTATGAATCCCTTCTCTGCAAAAGCCTTCTAGTAAATTCTCACGATGGCCCCACAATGCTCTATTCATTCTTTGGCTTGTGTGTGTTATCAGCCACAGAGTATACAAAGAGCTGCTAGTGATGACAGAGACAACAGCAAACACATATAAGACTAAAATCATATCTGCACAAGATTGGTTACTTTCCAACTGCAATCAGATTCCTTTATATGCTTAGGGTGAATCTATTGGTATAGATACCATCACTTGACAGGGAGACCAGGTCAGTGAGACACTGTCAGTCTGCACAGACCGCATGCTCCAGGAATGGCATGGATACAAGGAAGTAATTTATCAGGTCTTAGATGTAGACTTTTGACTCCTTGGTATCCCAAGGCTTCCTGACGTGTAGGCTATAAACTTTATGATCTGTTTTCTTTTGCTCCTCTTTCATCCTATCTTGGGTTGATGTGATATGAAAATAACCAACGGAAAGCAGCTCAAGAGTTCGGGTGTGACAGAGTCCTTGGGATCTGTAAATCATGCTATTCCCACAAGCTTTGGGGCTGCTCACACTGAATGCCCATACGGTCTCAGAAATGCACTTGAGTCTTTATTCAATGTTCTCTGTAAGGAATGACCTTATAGATTGCTAATGGAAATACCACTGGGCTACTTAGCCCTTTATGTACTCTGAGCTGCTGACTTATACAGTAAAGACAAAGAGATGGGGGAGACAGGATGGGAATAGGAACATTAGACAAGAGATAGGAATCTAACTGGTTGACTAAGCATATATATATCTCTCAATTATGTTCCATAAAGAAACAAGGAGGGCACTGAGGGCCCCTAAGATCTCAGAAGGTGTCCTTTTAACAGCTTCCTATGTACACCAGCTGATGGAAAATGTCAATCAATCGCAAAAATCCAAAACTGATTGATTGACACAAAAATGTGTCAATGGTATATAATGAAATTGCAAAGCTTCTTGCTAAAATAGAAATAAGTGTTAAAGATAAAAACTGAGCACTTATTTAGAAATACTGTGCTGGGCTGGAAAGTTGCCTCAGTGGCTCCCAGAGGACCACATGTTAGCCTGACAACATCTCTAACTCCAGTTTGAGGGCACCTGATTCTCTCTTTTGATCTTTGAGGGCATCAGGCACACACACACAGTACAAATATATATACACAGGCAAAACACTCTTGTACAAAAGTAAATCAAAGAATTTTTTTTTTAAGTGTAAAGTTAAGCTGAGTGGGGAAAACACCATTCTGATCAGTAGACTGAAAACTTCATAGTTTTCAACAAAAGCTGAATGCTGATAAGCAAGCAAAAATGAATATCTCAGCAATTGTGAAGAATCATATGTGACACATTATCTCATTTATTGAAACTTACTGTCCAATAAAGAAATGATGTTTTTGAGAGAGTAAATGTAGGTGGTATAACTAGAGACTCAGCAAAGCAAATGGCACATGATAGACTAGGGCTGGGCAGAAACTGCAGGACACTTTGACACCTAAAATATTATCCTTAATATGTAAAAATTATTATGACTCAACAATAAGAATGTGGATACCCTAATGAGAAATGGCAGTAGAGAGAAATGGGCAGTTTCACTGTTATTGCATCTGAGAGAGAAAATTTGATTTTAAAAAAAAGGCCATGGAGGAATTTAGCATTAAAAAAAATTTAAGTTCTTATCTCTGTTGTCAGAAGAATCCCATAGATTCTTTTGAACTTTCATATTGATAAGTTTATTACATACATCAATAACTTGGAACCCTAACACTTAGTAATGGAGGAATATCTCAATGATTGTATCCCAGACATTACATCGGAATACTCAGCATCAGTAAAAAATAAATGTCCAAGGAATGAAAAAATATAATGTAAGTGGCATTGCATTATAAAACTGATTTCTATCTGTATACACAGCTGAGCAAAACTAGATTGGTTCAAAGCACCGGCCAGAGTTACTGACATCTAGATAGGGTAGAATGAATTTATTCCTTCTTCATATATATTTAAATAGTCCAACATTAATGATCTACGCACATTATTCCATTAGAAGGAAATGAACATGTAAAAAATATTAAATACTGGGTGGAAACTAATAAATATAGACCCTACTTATCAATTATTATACCCTTAAATTTTAGGATGGAAATGATGTTTGACCCAGAAAACTACACAGTGTTGATTAAATCTTTCCTAACTAACATGGATTCTACAGAACTTTGTAATTCAGCCTGAATAACATAACCTAAATTTTATCTTATTTTCTAAAAACATGTGTTCAAATGCCCATAGAAGGCAACTTTTCTCAAAATTAGAGTCCTTTGAGGTTAAAAAAAAAAAGCCAATGAGAAAAACATCCTGGGATCATTTATTCAAACTGACCATTACCAATGTAACTGCAAACCAGATTTCTCCTTCACATCAACCGGTTGGTGAACACACAACTCTGAGACGGAAAGTGTGAGCTGTGTTGAGTTGACACTGTCACAACCAGTGTTTTAACACTGCTACACACGGCCAGGCTTCCTTTCCACCGTGTTTAAACAGCAGCTCCTTCTTGCCAAGCACCACATGGGCCAGTTCTGTTCCCAGTGCTTTCTATATGTTCTTCAGTTCAGTTCAGTTCAGTTGGTGTTAACTCTGAAATGTATAGGACCATGTCCAGAATGGAGTCTCAAGGAATGTCCCAGAATAAAACTGTGCAAGTCGGGATTCAAGTCTTCATTTCCCTGATAACTAAATATGTCCTCCATAACCAAACTACGTACACTTAAATATATATAACCTAGGGGCTGAGCCTTGTTCCTTTGGCTTTGTGTGCTGCAGGAAGGTTTACAACTAGTAACTACCCGCCTACTGAGGCGTGTCCTCACAGACTATTTACCCGTATGCGGAAGCGCGTCCTGCCCTTCTCTGTGCCCCCTGAGCCCCTTTCTTGGGTTTGGTTTTGTTTTGGATCGCATCTTCAGCCATCATTCAAGCAGAAAATCCTGATATGTAAGTTTTACCCCTTAATAAATGCCTGTCTATTTCTTAGTTCTGAGCTAGTGTGGGATTCCTTTTTTAAGTGTCTGATCTCTCAACCATCAAGTGTGCACATTGTTTTCTTTCTTTTGTGTGTATGTATGCATTTGTGTGTGTGTGTATGTGTGTTCCTCAAGTGTTATGCCACTTTTTTTCACCCCCAAGACAGGGTCTTTCACTGGCCTACAGCATTTTATGTGGGATAGGCTGGCTGGGCAGTGAATTCAAGTGAGCAGCCTGTTTCTTCTTCCCCATCATTGGGATTACACATACATACCACTGTTCAGGCTTCATTTATAAGTGTGTTACCCTGTGGGTTATCCCCTTCACTCCTCCTGCACCCATTTCTAATATCGTCAGGCACATCCCAGCATCCTTCAAATTCTACCTACTAAAGGGCTTCCTGAAGGCCCCACCCAAGCACAGTTAGGGACAAGTCCTTTCACACTTCTTAAAACACTCAGGGCTGGGCACCATGCCCTCTTTTAAGGAAGCAGCGGGGGGTGGGGAGCGGGAGGGGACTGGGAGATGGGGAGGAAATTTAATTCTTTTTTTTTTTGAATGGAAAAATAAAAGAATATGGGGAAAAAAACTTTCTGTATCCCTAGCTGTAAATTTTGAAAATGATGTGTTTACCGTCCCTTTGAAAGGACACCATCTAATGATTCCCCAGGTGATTAGTTCAGAAGGTAATTTCAGTAACAAAGATAATTGCAAGCAAATGATTTTGAATGACCTCTTTAAACTGTGTTTTGTCAGAAACTGGATGTCCAAGTGTAATGATCATGGGAGAGTGTTCTTTTGATGGTGCAGTAGCCTGCCAACAGGGAGGATTTAAATGCTTGATGCATTTGAATGGTCCCTGAGTACTTACAATTAAAGTATACAGCAGCTGTTGGCACCCTCCATAGCTCAGGGTGCAACAACTGTCCCCAAATGAGAGTATTTCAGTTATGCTCCAAGAACACCATAAATCTAAACCTCTTGCCTTACCTGCACCGGTTTTTGCAGTATTTTGCTGGCAAGTCAAACCTTGAAACAACCCTGCATGGTGCTTCTCTCCACCCAGTGTGGGGACCACAGAACCTACTGGTAGGACTTAGAGTTAGTTGTCCCCTGTCTTACGTGCATTGAAACATCAGTCCCTGAATTTAAATGTTGATTGGAAGTGGGGACATAATGAGGACTTGACCACACCTCGAGGGTGAGACCTCCACAATGACATTAATTGGGTTATAGGCATAGAGATTCAAGTTTGCACACTGGCTCTGCCTCTTTGTGTGATGTCTTCCACCATGAAGCAAGCAGACCAGATGCCAACATCATTCTCTTGATTTTTTGTAAATTACTGAGTATCAAATATTTGGCTTCAGTGATAGAAAATACCCCAAGATACCAGCCATCCTACCTTCCTTCTACGATGTTGACACAGACAGGTGTTGTTTGAAGACAAAATCTCAAAAACCTTGGCTGCTCCCAGGGTTTGGGGCTCAGGGATGTTGATAATAAGTACAAGGTCTTGACTGAATTCTTACTCAGCCTTTGTATCAACACAGTGGTTCTAAACCTTGCTAACGCTGTGACCCTTTAATACAGTTCCTCATACTGTGGTGTCCACCAGCCATACAATTATTTTTGTTGCTACTTCATAACTGTAACTTTGTTACTGCTATTAATCATAATGCAAATATTTAATGCAGACTATCTGATATGTGACCCCTGTGCAAGGGTTGTTCAACTCCCACAAAGGGTCATGACCCACAGGTTGAGAACTATTGCTCTAACATAAGTGCCCTTCATATGAACCCAGAGTATAGGGAATTCCATAATAGCCTTTGGAACTGGCCATGGAGTCTAGAACATAGATGGTATACAATAGGTGCCAGCAGACACTGAGTGCTGTTGAAGGTTCACCTCTGCAAGGCCACTGCAATCAGCCCTATTACTGAGCATCAAGAGCCATTTCACATGTGTGACCCTCCCTGAGAACTGGCATCACAGATCCATGTGCTTCCTGTGTGCATGTGACCCTCCACCTAAACACTGTGATCATGTCACAGGTGCCAATCATGCTCAGTAATACAAACAAATGTGAACATATGAATTAAGCCCCAAGAAGCATGGATTTTCATATTTTTCTATGTGTAATAGCAGGAGTCACAGCTTTTCTGGTCTGAACTTTGAGGAGATTTGCGTCAGGAAATTTCAGTGTACTTACAAGTTATTATCACCTCAAAACAATGAGCAAACAACATCAGTTCCGGGGTTGGAGCAATGAGGAAAACCTTGAATTTGACAGGATGTTTAAAGTTCCTGGAAGGAAATTAAAGTTCCTCATAACCTAACACGAGAGGCAGGCAGCTGCTGATGGGGCTTTACCTAGGTAAATGAGGGCTGAGAGGCTTTACCACTGTGGCAGCTGACATGAAATGTAATACAAGGTAATCTAGCAGAGACCAGGAAATGCCAATCCTAGGCCTGTAGAACTCCACACTGGAAAGCAGTTTAGCTGTGCTACTCAAAGACACAGGGAAGAGATGCTTGGAGGTCTGCCATGTTCTACCATGCATTGGACAGAACGAGAATTGGCAGATGGTAGTACCCAGCATTCAGCACCTCCAGTCCCTGGAGCAAAGTGCTTCACTTGAAAGGCCTGCAAATCACAGAAGGCAGCCACTTGATTTGCAAGTGGATATGGAGTTTGTCTGGATAATTCTAGAACAAGATTCTTCCTGAAGAGCACATTACCTTTGGGCACCTTGGCCCGCCACCGCTCCCGATTGATGTGCACCACCTCAGTCCAAGTGGCTTTAAAACTCTTATAGTCAACAGGGATGACAGAATTGTTGATGGGAGCGCTTCCTTCTGACCCAGAACTCTTGACACCTGATCGCTTTGCATCTGAGGAGCTGATGCTGTTCAAACTGGAGAACAAAAGAAATCATACCGAAGATGAGTTGGCGCCAGTGTCTGCAGCATGCAGGCCGTGAGGAAGCCCACAAAAGACTGGGTAGCATTTGCTGAGTTGCCATCATGATACCCTGGGGTCCTGAGCTTTGTGGAGATGCAGTTCACATATAAGACAGGTAGGAAATTCGAAGCTTTAGCAGAAAAAAACACAAACACTGCATCTTCGTGTGTATCACAGTATTCCTTGCGTCTGTCTAGGCTGACTGGGCATTCTCTCTTTTGGTACCCAAAATCCCTGACATTTATTTGTTCTATTCTGTTCTTTGAAATGAACTAATTTAAACTTGGAGTTTTATTTGCTTCATGATCCATTTACTTGCTACCACACTGATCATCTTTCCAATTTACTCAGCAAACTGGTCCCTTTTCTCCAGCTCTACCCTTCTGGACTCAAGATCCCTCTAATTTTATGATTATTAAATTGTATTTATTTATTTGTTTGTTTGTACATGCCAGGGCACACATGAGGAAGTCAGAGGATAATATCCAGGAAGTGTTTTCTTCTTTGATCAGGTGGGTCCTGGGCATCAAACTTGGATCATCAGGCTTGATGACATACTTGAGCCATTTTATTGGCCTTTAGAATCCCTCTAATCTGGGTCCCCCAAGCTCAGAAAAAGCAATGATTCCTTTATGTTTCTTAGGGACGGTGGATGACCAGACCATGCCAAAGATCTAATTTTAAATTAACTCTATTTTGTGCTTTAGCCATGGGATATGTTGCAAATATCAGAAGGTAACATTCTTCTGATGAAGTATTGTATGTTCTGAAGTAGCTATACCAGTTAGTGCCATAAATCAGATCTGAAAATGATAATGAAGGGTTAATGGAGTTCATTCTAGACTATTCCTGAAGAGATAAGAAAGGATGTAGACCTATCAAGGGCTTCTGTCCTTGTTGTTTAGCATATTCAATGTGGGTTCATTAATCTTAAGCAACTTTGAGTTCCTCCCTCTTTGCTCTCTCCCTATTTACTTATTTCCTTGCTCATTCCTTCTCACATTTTAAAATCAATTCTACCTACATCCTTTATAACAAAGCTCAAGGCTTTGCAAAGATGTAGAGGCAAGCTGTCAATTACAATGGGTTTAGCAACACCTACTAGTCATACTAGGAATAGTGAAGTGGTGGTAGTGGTGGTAGTGATGGTGGTGGTGGCAGTACTGTTTTGTTGTTGTTGTTGGTGGTGGTGGTGGTGGTAGGGACAGTTGTGGCCATAGCAGTGGTAGTGGTGATGGTAGTGCTAAGATAATGGTGGTAGCAAGAACAGAGGTGACAGCAGTTGTAGTAGCAGAATCAGCCGTGTCAATGAAGACTAAGTGCCAGCTTTACAGTAGGTAGCACTTCTACCATGACAGGTCTTCCAATGATCCTATAAATACTGAAAAATTCAATTAACCTCTGAGCACTGTAATCTTATTTTCTCAAATGAGTAACCCGAGTGTGATGCGAAAATCGTCTCAATGAGGGATTATCTAGATCAAGTTTATCAGTTTGCATATTGGTGGATCATTATCTTGATTACATTAATTGAAGTGGGAAGATCAAGCCCACTGTGAGATTTCCACGGGTTTGGGTCCTGGACTGTATAAAAGAGGAAAAAACAAAGTACGTGTAAATATATGTAAACTGATTCTCTTTGCTCTTGAGTATGGGTGTGAGTAGCTGCTTCAAGTTCCTGCCCTGACTTTCCCACAGGGAAAGACTATAACCAGGAATTATAAGCTGAATAAATGCTCCCTTCCAGTTGCTTTTGTCTGTGTTTCTATCACAGCCTCGGGGAAGGAAACTAGGGCACTGAGCTGATTTATATGAGACTACACACGTCAATAAACTGTGGAGTCAGGGTGGTAAGCCTGAACTCCGGCTGGAGAGTCTGACCTCTTGCCCTTCTACATTTGATTTCCTTATGCTTTATGCTGTAATCCACAGCACTAGAAAACACTTAAGTTTGAGGTGTTTTGTCATATTGTTTTTAAAATCTGTACTCCTCTTTCTTCCTGAATAGAAATGAAAGTCGGCCTCATTTCTTGTAAGAACTCTGATCAAAAGCATGACCATCTGCAGAATCAGGAACAAGGGCTTTCTGTGCACCGCAGAAGTGTACTGATCAGTGTTTCTGGAAACAAAGGCTTCAGAGAGTGGGGCATCCCATACTGGCCTTGGGCCACCTGTTATGGGCCAGCCTAGTGAGCATAGAGGGTATCATTCCAAATCCTCTGAAAGAAAGAAGGAGGCAGATATGTCTCCCGTAAGAAGCAAGAAAGGTACAGCTCATTGTGACACGACACATCCCCCAACAAGAGAATGCTATCACCACCCAGCTCTCAAACTTCCCCACTGACCTTGAGCGCCTCTGGCCTGTCCCACCAGTCTGGGAGGTTTCATCGATTAAGGGACTCACAATCTTCTCAGTCATATCAGTGAGCACAGTAAAGGTGGGTTCCACAATGAAGTCAATAAAACCTACAGAGAAGCAGCAGTGGCTCAGATAACAGCATGCTAACAGGGATCAGTCCTGGGTTTTCACTAGAAACCAATTACTCTTTTCTTCACCAACCTACCAAACAAAGAAAACACCACATCTACATGGGAGCTCCAAATTAGTCAAGAACTAGTTGGTCTCCTTCTTATTGAATGTCATGAGACAATTTCATTTCCCCTGTATAATTCCCTTAGGACTTTTTAATCAGTGATTCAATTGAAAGCTTAAAAATACAATTTAACACCTGCTATATAATAAACAGTGTGATGTGTTTTATTAAAGGTTGAAGACAAATAATGCAAACCAATAGTCTTCAAATAATTTATAGGTAAAATTTAATGGGGACAAAAATGAGCCCTAGAGTTTCTACAGGGCCAAAGGAGAAGCCCAGATGAAGGTTCTTGGGAAAGAAATAGAAGAGAGGAGATGTTTTGCTCTTATAGAGACCAGGGAACAGTTATGTGGAGGTTTTATGTTTGAACCAAGCTCTCAAGGATGGGTGTTAAGAACAATGTGGCTATTCACTCTGGACAGAGGGACTCTCAGAGGTGGAAAAGTATACAGGTAATGTCTGTGCAATCACTGGGGTGAGGGGAATGCTCTGAACCTTGAAAAAAACGTTCAGGGAGGCCAGTTATCCTCAGTTATGTCAGGGAAGGAAGCTCTTGAGGTTTAGAACCAGAGAATTGCTGGGCTGTCCTGATGATATCCACAAAGCTTTGTGATGATATATTTAAATGAGCTTTGATCCAGTCCATGCAGCAGGAGGCATGGAAAGGCAATGAGGAGGAAAGACAGAGCGGGAAAATCTTGTTAGGGGCTATTGCAGCTGCTCAAACAGAAGATAAGAACCTGAGAACCAGAGCTGTTGTACACTGGGCACCAAGAGTACACACAGTGCAGCACAGGAGGCAGCATTGCTCTCGAGGCTCTAGCAGCAAATCCGAAGAAAGGAGAGGAGACAGAGGATGACCTGCAAGCTGCTGACCTGGGATACAGGAGGCAGCGTCGAATGGGAAGAGTTAGAAGAAAGGACTAGGAACTACATTAGGATCATGACGGCAATGAAACCTTCAAAGACGGGCACACTGGAAAGAAAGCAAAAGCTGGCTTAGAGTGATTGTCTTAACTCAAAAACAAATGACCAAACAAACAAAACAAAACAAAACCATTAACAACAAGAAGAGAGAAAGAAAGAAAACTACATGAATATTGGTGACACATTGAGTGAACACGGTATACACATTGGCACTAATAGGGATGGAGTAAGTCATCCATAGCCACATATAAGGAAGGAGATAAACACCTACTAAGGGAGCTACTGCCCACTTCTTTGAGTGGGTATCTGGAAATGCAGGGATGAATATTTAGTTTTCACAGTTACTAAGGGAATAATGATACTGCTGCTGATACTCATCAGAGAAGAATGCTAAACAAACTGTAGTGTAACCCACAAAATAAGAACTGTCTATCTGATAAGGAAGCACTTTTAAAAATTTTGTTTTGCAGTTCACAACAATTTAATTTGGGGCTCAAACTGCAGTATTTGATGGTACCCAGAATTCTTTTGCTAGGCCCCTATTTCTTACAGGAGAATGTAAGCATATGTGCCATTCTTGGCACAATGTAAAATCCTGGCTTGATTTCTCTCTATATTGTCTCTTACTGTACCGTTTTCCCTACCCATTGCTCCTGCCATGTTGGAGCTACTAAGAATTCACTGACCATATTAAGCAGTTTCTAATCTCTCTGCTTTCTCTATCTCCTGTCTGTGGTGTCATTTTATCCAGCACTAAGCAATTGCTAACATGTACCTTATCTATCACTACCTGCCTAGACACTACTTGAATGCTTCCTCAGATATAGCTCAAATATCACTCCTTAGTAAGTCTCTGTGGACCACCTGAATCTAAGGGTTCACATATGTTTTAAGAGGGCCGCTTGTTTGTTTCCCTGCTGCCCAGCAGCTCAGACCCAAAATAATCACACAGAAACTATATTATTTAAGCACTGCTTGGCCCATTACCTATAGCTTCTTATTGGCTAACACTTGTATCTTAATTTAACCCATTTCTAGTAATCTGTGTATCGCCATGTGACTGTGGCTTACCAGGTAAAGTCCCCAGTGTCTGTCTCCAGCAGGGCTACATGGCTTCTCTCTGACTCTGCCCCCTTTCTCCCAGCATTCAGTTTTGTCCCCGCCCCACGCCTACCTAAGTTCTGCCCTATCAACAGGCCAAGGCAGTTTCTTTATTCACCAATGGAATTCACAGCATACAGAGGAGAATCCCACATCTATGTATACTGTCTATGTATTCCATTGCAAAATGTTAAGAATTCTACCTTCAGCATGCACAGTGCTCTAGCATACACTGTTTCCTAACATCTTACCCACTGTCTAATACTGGTTTAATAATATCATTAAAAGGAGTTACCATGTACAGTTAGTTTTTTACTTTATAGCATCTATTATAATTCTTAGAGTGCCCAGTACCTGACAGGAACTCAAGACATACCATGATAAAACAAATAAAACAATGAAGGTGCACATAGAGTTCAAGCAGATACCAGGCACAGTGGCACAGATTCTCAATCTTAATGCCTGGAATCAAAGGCAGGCAGGTCAAGTGGCCAAGGGCCTTAGCTGTACAGTCAGTTCATGGCCAGCCTGGACTCGATTACAGGAGACTCTATCTCTGCTCCCAAAGTAGGCAGGTAGAAAAGGCAGTAATTCTTTATTAAATAGATTTTTGAGGGATCACAGACTCTTCTAAAGCAGAGTTCACTCCTGATATTTATTATATGTGATGGGTGACACCATTTCTCTTTCCCACAGCTCAGGGTTTTTGTAATGCATGTAATATGGTATTATGGTAATTCTTTTTTAACCAAAGAAAAAGAGTGAGCAAACCAAAACAATTTAAAAGAGGCCTCATAGGAAGGAGGAAAGTCCTAAACTTGGACAAAAGAAGCATCATGATGGCTAAGTGGTGTACTCCTTTATTCCCAGCACTCAGGAGACAGAGGTAGGTGGATCTCTGAGTTTGAGGCCAGCCTGGTCTGCAGAGTGAGTTCTAGGACAGCCATAGCTACATAGAGAAATACTGTATGAAGAAGAAGGAGGAGGAGGAGGAGGAGACGGAGGAGGAGGAGGAGGAGGAGAAGAAGATGAAGAAGAAGAAGAAGAAGAAGAAGAAGAAGAAGAAGAAGAAGAAGAAGAAGAAGAAGAAGAAGAAGAAGAAGAAGAAGAAGAAGAGGGGAGATGGTAAGATGACTCCTAGTATTGAAGCATGATAAAGGCACTGAAGCAAAATGGGCTTCCTAACTACAGTATGCACAGATATTTCCTAGGGTACTTGAACACCTCTTTCCTTGGGGCAGGAATGATGGAGACTTCAAAGTTCCCCCATCTAATCAACCCCCAGAAGAAGCCACAGTCCAGAGAGAATGATGTCACTTCAGCCTTCCAAAAGCTGGCAGAAGTGAGCCAGACTCCCAGCTGGGATCACCAAGCACAGTGGCCCTGCCCACCATGGATATACCATCTGATGCTCCTTCTAAGCAGCTGGAAAATACCTACCCACTTGTGACTGAGCAACCATGGTTGACTTTCTGTCACAGAGAGGAGAAAACGGTAGCCCCAGCTCGGCTTCTCTGTCACCCTAGAAAAACAGAAGGTCACAGTAAACAAAAGAACAGTGGGCTGGGCCCAGATTTTATTTAGCAGCCTCAACTACCACTTAAGCCACTTATCTTTATTTTAATTATTACAATTACTTTGTATAATAAATCCTGGTGGGGCTTGTTCCTCTAAACAAAAGACACCAAGAAGTGGTGGCTTCCGTAATCATTCCCTCTGAATGCAGTCTCATGCTGTCCCAAAGAAAGCTTCACTGGGCAGGAATAGGTTCCCCATGGACAACCAGGCAGCAGTCCATGTGGCCTGTGGCCTGGGGCCAAAATCACAGTCAGAATGGTTGTGTTCCCCACAGTTTTCCTTTGGCTACCTGTGGTCTTCTTCTAGCCCAAGAGCTCCCAGTGGTAAGCAGTATCTAAAAGGGAAATTCAAACTGACTAACATGGCTTTGTCTCCTAACATTAGCTAAAGCCACACACAAAGGAAGTATGTGCTTCTTTGTTTCCCACCCTAACACTTGATATACTGTGAAAAGTGGACTAGAAAGAACCAGTTATTCAACAATAATACAGCGTAACTGTTCAGACACAATATTCTTTATGGTGTCCAAGAGCACCACTCTAACACAAGTGCTATGGGACATCTAACTGTTGATGGAGATGGCTTTCAAAACCATGCAACACAGGTTCAATCTTTCTGTTGTGTCCAGAGGAAGGAGACGAACATATCTCCTCATGTCTATCAGTGGACCGTGTTCTTCCTTTTCTCGTAGGAAGAAACTCACTCAGGTTAATGGCTACTAGTCATGCTTGAATCCTCCCTTTTTGCTGTGGGGCATGTGGTCCTAGGAAGGTCACTGTCCTTTGCTGTTTCACATTTTTCCACCTGTTCAATGTGGGATAACAGTCCAAACCTAAAGGGCTTATCATGTGGCAAAATGAAAAAAAGATATATAAGCAAATAAAAAGAACTACTAAAAGAATTACTGTTGCCAGAGAGGTAGCCATATTTGAAGTCAAGCTTTGAGAAACACTGAGTGAATTTGTTCCAGCTCGCACAGTCTAACTGTAATGAACATCGCCAATTAATTAGTAGGACTCAGAAACCTTAATAGCCTCTAGCTAAGACTGCCCCAACATCTGAATGCTTATTTCTAAATAATATCACCAAAGAATCAGATAAGAATTCTAACAAAAGCATGAGGTAGAATTTTAAGAGGCTTTATATTGATCATAGCTATTACATACTTTGAGAGCTAATATCTACAGAGAGCCAAGAACCAAATGGCACAGCATTTATGGAGCAAAAATTCCAATGTAGAGAAAGAAAAAAATAATAGAAACTCCAGTTAGCCCATGGCAGCGCACATATCTAAAAAGTATATATAAAGTCTAAGTTATTTAACTGATATAATGAAGAAAGCAAATTGCTGTGATTGGATGCAAAATGTGTTGATGACTTGGTCCCCAGCTGGTACAATAGACTCAGTCCTGATGAGCTCATAGCCGAGTGGGCTTAGAGGAAGTGGGTCACTAGCAGCTCAACTTTAAAGGGTATATCTCATGTCCTCAGAACTTTCTTCTCTGGCTCTCTTTGTTTCCTGTTTGCTAGTAAGGGAGCAGTATTCTTTTCCCCTGATAGTCTACCATGATATTTCTGTCTTGCCACAGGCCTAAACACAATGGAGCAGGCTAATCACATGCTGAAACCTCCGCAACCATGAGCCCACATATACTTTCCCCTTTTTTGTTTATTTAATCTGCTGTGGAACAATGGTCTTGTACTCTATAAAGATTTGTCACTTGTATTGGTTTAATAAAATCCTGATTGGCCGGTAGCCAGGCAGGAAGTATAGGTAGGGTGACCAGAATAGGAGAATTCTGGGAAGAGGAAAGGCTCAGTCTGCAGTTGTTACCCAGATGTACAGGATGCAAGATGAGAATGCCTCACTAATAAAAGGTACCAAACCACGTGGCTAACACAAACAAGAATTATGGGTTAACGTAAGATGTAAGAATTAATTAATAAGAAGCCTGAGGTAATAGGCCAACCAGCTTATAATTAATGTAGGCCTCTGTGTGTTTCCTTGGCAATGAACAGCTGAGGAACCTAGAGGGACAGAAACCCCTCTCCACACATTTATCTGTCTGTTTGTTTGTTTGAGACTGTTTCTCTTTGTAGCTCTGGCTGTCCTGGCACTCTAAGACCAGGTTGGCCTTGAACTCTCAGAGATCCTCCTTCCCCTCCTTTTCAAGTGCTGGGATTAAAGGTGTGTACCACGAAGCTCAGACACAATACTTTCTCTCTTTAAGTTCATATTCTCGGGTGTTTTGTTTTGTCACAGTAGCAGAAGATTAACTATCATATAGATACATCTGATATTCTTTTGACTGTAAGCTGAAAACCAGACAGAGAAGTCTTCCATAATCCACAGACATTCACAAAGGAGCTGTACACATACATCTAATTTAAACTCTAAACAATAACAAACTATTTGGTCAATAAAAAAGTAATTTGGAATCTATTAAGTGAAGAAATATAACACTAAAAATATAGAAAAGTTGGGAAAGTATTCTATTTGAGGTAACTCTTGGTTAAAAGAAAAAGAAAAATCAATTTTAAAGACTAGACACTAAAGACTGCTTTGGAGCACAGTGTATCAGAGCAGCAATAGACAAACAAGTCTCAGTTTCTGTTTTCTAAACAAGTGGAAATGAAAGAAAATGAAGTGAGCATCAAAATCAGAGAGTTAGAAAAACAAATGTCAAGGAGATGAAGAAAGATGCAAACAGTATCGTTGAAGAAGCAACGCTAAGATGATAGCATAGTCTTGTAGGGGAGAGATTGAAAAATTCAGCAATGCATATGAAATAGAACAAACAAGTGAGGAAACACCCACAGGCACAGAAGAAATGAAAACAACTGTGAGAGATGTTTCCAAAATGTAAAAGTTCACAGTGATACCAAGGAAAGGAACCTCGAAGCTTTTTCAGAATAAGACAGGTTTACCAAGGCAGATGTCCTTTTTAAAGTCAGTGCTTCATTTAAAAGTAGCCCAGGACTGTGGCGCCGATTCTGTAGAACATGGTTATGAAACTGATGATGGGACTCCTTCCTTTGGAAGAGCAAGGACGCCTGGACCATGTCCACAAGGGCCAGCTATCACATTATTTTGAAATTATAGCCCAACCTTCTGAATGTAATTCTGAAAAGGCTCTCTGGTCCCATTGGGGTTTCCCATGTGAACTGCTCAATTTTAAAGCTATTATTAAGAGCTGGAGAATCATTATTCCTCTCATGGTTTACCTGCTGTGCTTTGGAATCTGGCTTAAGACAATAAAAATACTTCACTAAACTACATTCACTAAAGCCAGTTCAAGACGCCAGTCCCAGTAGGCCAAGAAATTTGGTATGGTTATTTCCACATTGCCCTTAGCATATGCTCATTCCATTTGAGCTTATGTGTGTACATACATAAACAAGGTTTCCTTTATGGTGAGGAAAGAATGTTCACATAATTAAGTGATTTCATACACTCTCATAATTCAGAAAAGGAATCACTTCAATACATCAAATACGTGAGTTAGCCATGATCTGTCCACTGGCCACAGACTGAATATTACTAGCATGATGGAGGTATTTTTACAAAGCTATATCTAAGGGAACATATGAAAAAGGAGGGGTCAGTATTTAGAGAAAGGTCTCACACTACTGTTAGAAAAAGAGTCAAAAATTACTTAAAGTAAGCCCTCAATGAAGGATGAATTTGTAGTTGGTTGTCCTTGTGTACGCACCAGGGTCATACCTGTGTCACTCAAGCTCCTCCCATGCCCACTCTTCACTCCACTCTTCCCATCATGGAGCCTGGGAACTACTCCTGAGACCACGTAACAAGTGTGCAAAGGAACCTTCCCATATAAGGACAGGGCACATGACCTGGGGTCACGGTGGTTGTGCATGTGGACTGGCACCCATGGACACACAGAAGAGAACACAGAGTATTTGATGCTGAAGGGTTCATAAGAATATTCATCTAAACTTACCCTGAATCTTTTCTGTTCCCTCAAAAAGAAAAAAAATCCAGAAAACACAAAAGACAAGGGAATCAGAATTGCAACTTGATTGGTCCTGGGCTGCAAAGTAGTTGGAATAAAGCTCTGATGGACAGTTTGGGGCTTTTGCAACTGTTAACTCTAACGCCACTTACTACCAGACAACATGTACAGCTTCAGAAAGAAAAAAAATACACATGTAAATTTTTGTGCAATTATTTCCCCACTCAAACGAGAATCATAACACTAAGAGCATCAGGAGGATTTCATGTCCAAGCCCAGGGTAGCCAGGTTGTCAGTGTGTCCCCAAAGCTAAGACGGTGGAGACTTAATCACCAAAGTCATGTGTGGATAGTATTCAGTGATGAAGCCTTTAGAAGACAGCATGGATTAGATAAGATCATGAGGGTGGGTCACTAATACCCCATGAAGGTGGCTTTAAAGCAGTCCAGAGATAGCACTGTGATGCTCCCAACAAGTAGGCTCACCAGATGCCAATGCCA
Source organism: Ondatra zibethicus (assembly GCA_004026605.1). Taxonomy (NCBI): domain Eukaryota; kingdom Metazoa; phylum Chordata; class Mammalia; order Rodentia; family Cricetidae; genus Ondatra; species Ondatra zibethicus. Next base: position 34,207 of record PVIU01010846.1, on the reverse strand, counting down.
GGCTAATGGAGTTCTAGGTTCCAAGGCCACGATCTAAATGAATCTCTATTCTTTATAAATTATCAGGTATTATAGCAACAGAAATTGAACTAGGGCTCAGAGAAGGAACCTAACCTTAGTCATTTGAGGGAACAATGGTGAGATGTGATATTAAGTGCTGTTAGGGACTTAGAGTTCTCTAACCCACGTTGTGTGCCTCCCTTTTTGAATGAACCAGAATTAGCTGAATTCATTGACTAACATGAACTGACAGTAACTGAGGTCTGTAATCTACATTTCATTGACTGAGCCCGGTGTCTCACGTCTCAAAGCCGGTATCTGTGGCAGTTCTCCTCAAGGCAAGACCAGCATCTGTGTCAGGGTGAACTAACTCTAACCCCAAAGACCTCTGTATTGGTGACACATACTTGTTTTGTTTCTTTGATTCTCTTATATTCACATATTTGTATTTGTCTTAAAGCAATGCATACCCATTAAAGAGCATCTGTTCTTATAAATAACATGACTCTGGATTGAAGGTATGGTTAATTTTAAATGCACTTGAGCAATAATTCCTAGTGATTTCTTGACTCCAGTTTGCCATATAATTTTGGAACATTGTGTCATGGCTCATCCATCAAAAGAAACAACCTACCCAATAAGAAGAGACATGAGTCAAAGATTATCAGCTTAGTCCCACAGGGAGATACCAAAATAGCCTTAATAACTTTTTTGGCAACTCAACAGAAAAAAAAAGGGAAAAGTCCTCTTCAAATGATGCTTAGACAAGAGACAGCCATGAGAAAACACTTTTCCTCAAAGCAGAAATACCTAAGACACAGACTGCACTTCACAATGTCTTGAGAATCTAAATTTAGATAAAATTCAAGAATTACGAATACAGAAATAAAACAACTGTGAAAAGCCTCTTTCTCCAAAGAAAATATTTATGTCCTCCTCAGTCCTTGTCAGAGAGATGCTGGAATATTCAATTCCCAAAGATACCCAGTGTCGTCACTCTTGGTGAGCAGCAAGAGACAAGTTACCTGTCTGAAGAACTCCTCCAGGAGAGACATGGTCCAGCGGTGGTGCAGGTCCCATGCCTTTGCAGGGTGGCTGATGTCCGCTGTGTGCAGCATCAGGGATAAGGCTTTCGGCTTTTCAATTCTGCAAACCCAACACATGCCAGCACACAGTGACCACACACCTCAAGCACTGGAAGTTTTGAAAATATTTAAAACCACCTCTGCTTCTCCACATAAAACCCAAATGGCACTGAATTGAGAACAGGGTGATTCACCTCTAAGTACCACCACTGTGTTGGTGAACGAACAGTTCAGCATTTAATGAATGGGGTACTTCTCACTTAACTAATTTATGGAATGGTTGCATTTTTCAACCAGACGACAAAAATCTAAACAATACTTTCTTCCTTTAGCTACCGCTACATTTAACAGACCTTTGATCATTTAATTACTAACAGGGTCATGATGCTAACTGGGGCAAACTGGTACCGTGTCTTGTATTCACTCAAACTCAGATTCTGATAAACCACCTCTAGCTAATTGTGAGATGATGTATGATGTTCAAGCTCCCTGCTCCAGACATCACGACGTTTTGAGATAACCCAACCATTATCCTGAAGGTGATGTGTTTTCAGTGTCTAAAATGTGCAAATTTCAGTCCAAGCTCTATGAGAACACAATGACACAAGCTACTCACGCTTCTGGCTGCTGTAGGGCTGTCTTCATGGCTTTGATTTGCTGGAAATGACAGGACATATCCGTGGCCATTACCATCTCAATTACCAAGGTGCGAAACTCCCTTTTGGAGATGCCCAGGAAGAAAAGGCAGGAAAATAAAGAAAAGGAAAATCCAGGTTATGTTTTGCCACATTTTGTCAAAATCAGTTATCTGTTTCAGAATTTTCAAATCTAATGTCAGTCTTTTCAGTGGAATTTTTATGAAGTGGGATATAAATGAAGGTTAAGGACTAAAGAATAATCTATTAGAAAAATGATACAGGGAGATAGATTTCTCGGCAGTTAAGGGCATTTAACCCTCTTGCAGAGGTCCTGAGTTCGATTCTGAGCACCCACATCAGGAAAATCACATCTCTGAGCACTTGAATCCACATGTGCATACCCACACACAGACACACATACATGTACAGAATTTACAAATCAAATAAGTCTTCACAAAACAATATGATACATCTGTCATTTGGAAAATTAACCTACAGGGAAAATTACAGTGAAAGCTAAAATATGAATTAAAGTGTTACCTTCTCAGCTGAGTTCATTCTTAAGATAAAACTAACTTGAAATAATCCTAGAAACTAGACTGGTAACCTACTGGGTACTTTGTGTATTCCGCATTTTACAAACAGGCTTTATTTTTAAAGCTTATAGAAAAACAGAGCAGGGTACATCCCCTCTCTTGTAGTTTCCTGAATCACAGCATTCTGTGCTTACGTGGGGTTCAAGAGTTACAGCCAATAGACCAATATCAATACTTTTATTAAATGAAGTCCATAGTTGACTTAGGGCTCACTCATCATATTGCACAGTTCCATAGGGTTTGATAAATGTCCCTGCCATGTGTCTATATTTTAACATCATATAGAATGATTTCTGCATCCCCAATCTTCCTGTCATTCCCTCCCTCCCCTGAACTCCTGGAAGCTGCTAGGTGCTATACTGAACTAACAAAAGAAACTGAGGCATAATTTATGTAGAAAAAACAGCTCCTATAGAAATGGCATGATTCAACTGGTTTTAGTAGCTGAATAAGCCTTTGAAAACACCATTGCATTCAGGATAGCAAATACTTTTCATTTCTTTCAGGCAGTCCCACTTTCTACTTCTACATATGTATGCATATAATGTATATGCATGTGTATGTTTGTAATGTTAACATATATGAATGTGTATTGAAGTGATAAATATATAAGCACGTTATACATATATGCATGTACGATATTTTACATACATTATGCATATACATAGATACATACTTACAGGTATATAAAACAAAATGTTCTCTTTTCATCTGAGCTCCTTTCCTAGGCATAAGAACTTGCTACTCATGTTAGAGAGGGTCACCAATAGTTTCTTGCTGCTTCCAGTTGGGAGGCCTCCCAGCTATTACAGTTAGTTGTTCACTTAACAGATGATACATATTTGGTGTATTCTACACTAGTTTAGGATGATGACAAATAAATCATCTCTCGTTATCTGTGTGCAAGTTTTACATGGACACGGTCTCATTGCTTTAGAGCAAATATCCAAAATTGAATGATTGTTTCATTAGGCACCTGAGTATTTAACTGTATAAAAAACTGCCAAACCTTTTGCAAAATGACTGTTTAAGTTCACATTTTTGACAAGCGTGTTAAAGTTCTGGGTTTTTTTTCCTGCCTTCTCTCAGTTTTTAATTCTAGCCATCTAGTGGGTGTGAAGGGGTGGCCCACTGTGGTTTTATTTTGCATTTCCTTGACCAAATACTATTGTTGAATACCTCATGTACTTTTACCATTTGTGTATCCTTTTTCAAGGAACTGTGTTTCAATTCATTTTTAATTTTTAAAGGAGGGTGTTTCTTTAAAAACTCTCATTACTGACTTGTCAAGGTGCATTGTGCTTCTGGATACAAACCCCGAAAGAATATGCACAGTACCGACATTCCCCAATGTTGGAGTTTCTTGACTTACATCATTTCAGTACCTTCCAAAAAGTATAATCTTCATTATATTGATTTATTATTTTAAAAAATGCTTCTCACCTTTCGTGTTCTAAGAACCCCACATGTCCTGAAGACATCACTGTGCTTCCCTGTAAAATGCTTGCCACTGCTGTTATCACAGTACGGGGGACACGCCAGGATGCCTACCGCTGAGCTGCATTCTGAACCAAGTGGCCGTTTCACATTCTATGTTTTATTCGTCAGTCTGCCACTGCCCCAGTTGAGCTATTTCAGCCTGCCTAGGTTTTATGACAAAATTTGAGTGGATTTTTGAGTACGCTTGAGGTAAGAGTCAAAATCATTGTTTTCCATAGACACCCACTTGCTTTAACACCGTTTGCTGAAATTAGTTTCTTTTCCCCTTCAATTCGACTTAACCTTTTATCAAAAATCAAGTGGCGAGGGGTCTGAGGAAAGACCTTAGCCAGTATAGTGCTTGCCAGGCAAACATGAGGACTGAGTGCTGAAGAGGACAGGACACGTTTGTAACCTATCACTGAGGAAAAGGGGATCCGGAGAAGAGGATCTGCCAAGCTTGCTGTGCAGCCAATACTACCACTCTGTGACCTCCAGGTTCAAGGAAGAGACACTGATTCAAAAGATAAGCTGAAGAACAGTAGAGGAAGACACCCAATATTGACCTCTGATCTTCATTCTGAAAGGTTTTTAATTAGCATACAAAGTAGTCGCTTTCAGTATGGCTGTATATACATAAGTATCACAACACTGAAATTGTTTTTCAGCCCCCATCCTTTCTTGCTCCTCCTCCCTCCTCTTCCTAAGGAGCCCTCATTCTACCTTTATGTCATCTGTGCTTACTTAATCTAGATGATGCAGAGAAGAGAAAAATTCAATATCTATTTTTCTGTGTTTGATTTATTTAATTTAATATGATGACCTTCATTTTGACTATTTTTATATAAATTTTATAATTTCATTCTTCTTTGTAGATGAATAAAACTCCAGTGCAGGGGCTGGCAAGATGGCTTAGTGCAGTAGTTCTCAGCCTTCCTGATGCTGCAACCCTTTTCTCCAGCTCCCCATGTTGCGGTGACCCCCAACCATTAAATTATTTCATAGCTACTTCACAACTATAATTTTGTGACTGTTATGAAACATTATGTAAATATCTGATATGAAGGATATATGATATTTGACCCCTGGGAGAGGTTGAAACTCACATTTTGAGAACCGCTGGCTAAGTGGGTAAAGGCACTTGCTACCAAGTCCAATCACCTGAGTTTGATCCCACAGTGTGAAGGATAAAACAATGTGGAATGTATGCAACCATCATCCCTCTCATGAATTAACAAATGTCATAAAATGTCCATTGTGTACGTGGACCATATTTTCTTTATTCATTCATCCAAGAATCCAAGATGGGTGTCCAGGATGACTCATAGCTTGACTCTTGTGAACACAGTCACAAATGAAGATGGGTGTGCAGGTGTCTCTGTGGCATTCTCACGTATTTCTTTAGAAGTGCATCCAGGAGTGGGAGGGATGAGTCATATGGTTGTTCTATTATTAGTTTTCTCAGAAGTTTCCACGCTGATTTCAACAAATTCAATCCGTTATCTCTTGCCTTGCATAAGAATTTTCAATGCAGTTTTCTAATGGCTAGCTGCTAGTCTATTATTTTTTACATTAACTTCGTATTTAGGAGCCTCATAAAATTCATTATCATTTTAGTAGTTGCCATAATAGTCTTAGGGCTTTATGTACAACCAGATCTCATTTACTTACAGAAACACTTCACATTGTTTAATATAAGATTAGACATCCTAATCTTGTTCCCAGTCTTCAGCATTTCACCATGAAGGCTGATATTAACTATGGCTTTACTCTGCTTCCTTACCTAGCTGGAGATGCTATAGGCTGCTTTTTGTTTCTCTTTGGAAGAGTTTTTATTTGAGAAGTAATGACCTTTGTCAAATGTTTTGGATATAGCTATTGAAATGACCTGGCCACATTTGTGGTTTTGGGTTTTGTTGTTGCTTGTTTATTTGTTTGAGTGGATGAGTCACTATATGACTCTGACTGGCCTGAAATAGTATAGATTCCAACCAAGGATCCTCCTGCCTCAGTCTCCAGTGTGCTGGGATTACAGGCTTGCATCTATAACATTTGGCTTTCTTTGCTTGCTTATTTGCTTTTAGTAAGGTGAATTCTTTTAATTTTTGAGTACCAAATCAACCATGCAGTCTTGGGATAAATTCTTTGCAGTTATCAGGGTTCAATAATATAATATAATATAATATAATATAATATAATATAATATAATATAATATAATATAATATAATATATTATTATATGTGTGTATACATATATATTCATTATATGTGTGTATACACACACACACACACACACACATATATATATATATATATACATTCATTATAAAATTTATGTTTGTTTGTGAAACACAGTACCCAACACTGACTGTGACTTCTCTACATGGGGAGTAGATAACCTTGAAATTCTAATCCTTGTGTCTCCACTTTCCCAGTGCGGGGGTTATAGGCATGTACTACAAGTCCAAATGTATGCAGTACTAGGGATCAAACTCAGGGCTTGATGCATGATAGGCAAGCACTCCACCAATCAACCTAAATCTCCAGCCCTGGAATTAACTCACAGACTTATAAAGGTTGACAAGACCAAGGTCAGCAGGGACAGTCAGCAAGCTGATGACCTTTAGGGCCAAATGATATATTCTAGTCAAAAGCCAACAGACTCAAGATACAGGAAGACGGTTTCAGTTCAAACTCAGGTAGAGAGATTTTGACCTTATTTGGGGAAGGGTGAACCTTTTACGGTATTTAGTCTAACCCTTAGCTCCTTGGATAAGGCCTGCTAATATTAGGAATGACAGTCTGCTTTACTGAGTCTACTCCTTTCTAAGTTAGCTTCAACTACAAACAGACTCATGGAAAGATCTTGAATGTTTTCAAAAAAATATCAAAGGCTCACTGTGGCCAAGTTGAGTTGATGCAAAATTAACCACGCTATCCAAATCAAACATTTTGCATAAGATTTTAAATGTTGATGTTTAACAAGGATTTATGCATTTATGTTCATGGGGTTTACTAGACCCATTCATTTTTGTAATAGTTTTGTAAAAGTATAGCACTTAAAGTTTTGTCTCATGAGGCAAATTAGAAAGTAATTTCTTCTTTCAATATTTTACAGATAATTGGCCTAACATTGTGGTGTTTCAAAGACTTTGTTAGAGAGAATATCCAAGGATGGAGGTTTCTTTGTGTGAAGAATTTTGATGGCAAACTCAACTGTTTTAATAGATGCAGGAATATTAAAATTATCTGTTTTATCTTTTGTGAGAGTTTTAAATTGTATTTTGCAAAGTACTTGTTTATTTAATCAAAGTTGCCAAGCATGATGAAATAATATTGCAATAATTTCTTATATATTTGAAATATGTAGAATCTGAGAGTGGCAATATATGTTCTAGCCCAGTCAAGTTGGAAACTTACTGATTTTGTTGTTATTTTCAAAGAACTAGATTTTAGTGTTGTTAATTCTTTTTTCTGTTGTCTGTAATTTTATGGGTTTCTTTAGTAAGATTGTTATTTCTGCCTTTCTCTCTATACTGAGTTTGCTGTTCTTATTCTAGCTTCCCACAGTTACTGCATTTATACAAAATATTCCAACAGGATGTTCTGATATCTCAGGTACATGATTATTTCTGTTCTCTTCAATATTTTATTTTCTTTGAGGCAACAGTGGCCAGAGGCACAGATATAAGTGGTGTGGTGGTTTGAAGGAAATGGCCTCAAAGGGAGTGGCATTATTAGGAGGTGTGGCCTTGTGGGAGTAAGTTTGGTCTTTTTGGAGGAAGTGTGTCAACGGTGGAGGCAGGCTTTCAGGTCTCACGTGTGCTCAGGCCACACCCAGTGTCTCAGACCACTTTGTTGTTTGCAGGTCAAGATGTAAGGTTCTCAGTTCCATCAACATGTCTGCCTGTGTATAGCCATGTCCTACCATGCTGATAATGGACTAAACCTCTGATCTGTAAGACATTTCACTAAATGTTTGCCTTTACAGAAGTTGCGGTGGTCACAGTCTTTTTACAGCAATATGAATATTAACTAAGTTAGAAGTTGGTACCAGGGACTTGGATATTGCTGTAATTGGCCTGATGTTTTAGTTTGAAGTAATATGGACTTCGGTATTTTGGGGAAGGAAAGCAATGGAATGCTTTAAACACTACTTATTGGGCCATACTAGTAGGAACACAGAAGAAAATAGTGCTGAGAATGATTTGAACTGGTGGGGAAGGACCTGGCTTAAGAGATTTTAGAGAAGAATTTTAGTATGTTGCCTAGAGATCGTACTTAAGATATTTCAATGAATTGGCTGCCTTTTGCCCTTGTCTAAAAAATCTGCCTGAGGCTAAAGAGAGGAGTTTTGGATTAATTCCATTGGCAGAGGAAACAGCCTAGTATAGACTGTGTTGTGTGGTTATTAATGGTAATAATGAAGATTTATATAAAAAAAGGAGTAAGCTGAGCAGGGAAAATTATAAAAAGTAAAATTTAAAGAGAAAAGAGCACCAGGAAACAGAATGGAGCTATGTTCTGAGTTCAAGGAGGTGTGATTAAGAAATGGAATAAAGGGAGTAGTGACCTCAGGGCAAGATCCCACCCAACTAAATTTCCAATTTATGAAAAGGAATTAAAGAAAAGTTTAGAGTCAGGAGTGATGTTGCATGCCTTTAATCCTAGCACTTTAGATGCAGGGGCTGAAGGATCTCTGAGTTTGAGGCCAGCCTGGTCTGCAGAGAAAGTTCCAGAACAGCCAAACTTAGGCAGTTAAGAAAAACAGAAACCTAATAAAGATGTAATTGAACTAGGGGGCAGTGTTCCAGTCCCAGAAAGCAGCAGAACTTGGCAGCTTCAGCCACATGGTTCTGGCTTTGGAGTCAAGGGCAGAAGAAGGGGGCCATGGAATTTTCCTTCATGATTAAGAAATTCGGCTGAGGCCAGGTGTGTCAGGGTGACCCTAATAGAAAGGCCTTGTGTGAAGCTGTGATGTTGAAGCTCGGATAGCCTTGGAGACCCCAAGATGTTGGTGATGCCAGTGTCTTGGGACACCTGCTAAGGAGAGCTGCTAACAGCAAGTAGAACTAGCCGAGGAGAGAGAAGAGTGTTGCAGTCAACAAAACTGAAAGGGGTGGAGATCTGAACAGCGTTTTGACTTAAGACTAGCAGATCCAGAGTGTAGAGTTTGCCCAGCCAGGTTTCAGTCCTGCTTTGGTCCAGTATTTCCTTACTCGGCTCCTTCCCTACATTTTGGAAGGGCTTTCAGGTCTCATATATGCTCAGGGCACACCCGTTGTCTGAGACCTCCTGTTGCCTGTGCAAAATGCAGAATTCTCAGCTCCCTCTCCAGCACCATGTCTGTCTGCACACCGCCATACTCTCTGCCATGATGATAATGGACCGAACCTCAGAAACTGCTAGCTGCTACCTCAACCAAATGTTTTCCTTTATAAGGGTTACTGTGGTCATGGTGTTTCTTCACAACAATAGAAACAGATGGTGAGTGCACAGACTTCACTAAACTAATAACAAGGCACTAATTTGACAGAGTTAATTCACATTAATTCACCCGTGTGGTTTGAATCACTCAATTTTATAATGTATTAATCAGAGGGCATACTCAAATGGTTTATGCCAATTCTATTATTTCTGTTACTTTGCACATGATCACCAGCAATTCAGGGTTAAAGGATGTCTATGTTTGTGTATGGATATGGTCCAGGGTCAACTGGTGGTGTAGAATGACCCACCTGGAGACGGAAAGATCAAAGGAAGCTGAAGATCACACCAGGAAGGAAAATGAATATCACTTACCTTTTTCTGAAAACATTGTATCCAAACAAAATGAGAAAATACCAAACAAAAATGAAGATAGAAATGATAAAAGATCCAATCTTCCTAAAGATGTGAAAAGCCGAGTTAGCAAGCCTTGGGGCACTCTATCTGAGAGCAGTATGGAGTTTGAGCAGGGGCTATTTCCTCAGCAGCAGCGTTTTCCATCCGTCCACACTCCCCTTCTGGGGCTTCCAAACTGCCTCTCACATTACCTCCAGTCATCCTTTGAGAGGTTGACCAGAATATTCATCTCCTCGTCGTCCTGCAGAAGGCGGTAGGCTGCGCTCAAGTGATGGTTTTCCAGTACAGATCTGTCATTGTACAAGATAGCTGGATCCGACCTGTGCGGAGACACACACAAACTCCGTCAGGTTGGGGCCTAGCTAAGATCTCTTCGGCTTACCCTGAAAAGTTTTAGTGTGTTGTCACTCTTTCCTATTTTTAAAAATGATCTTGTCCCCATGCCATTTGGGTCACCATTGGCTCAACCTAATATTACACATTATCAGTAGATACAAGAAAGGAATTTTAGCATCACTATATGGGTGTGCCATATGTGACATTCAATCTGGGCACATTAAACCTGCTTTATAGCTAGACCTCAATTACCTGCAACAGTGGCAAAAGTGACTTTTAAAAATGTTAGTGTGTTAAACTTTCTTAGGAATTTCTAGAAGAACTTTAATTTTTAAATGTAATTCAATCCTGGTTAATTTGGTTTAGTTGTAATTCTCTAAGTAGATATCACCTAGTGGTCACTATCTACAAGCTGCCTCTCTAACTTGATCTTAAACTGTTTATCCATAGAAATGTCCCATGTGGATAGTTGAAAGCAGAGAATATAATTTTTACATACCCTCAAAGACTATTCTGTAGTTGAATATTACCTAACACAAGACTGTACATCATTTTAATATCTTCATTTTAATTAAACCTTGGATTATTGGAGCTCATTTGTTTCTCAGCTAGAGTACCATCCTATAGATAGGAAATGTCACCTCAGAGTCCCCAAACAACCAAGTCACAGAACTATGATGGAAGTGAGGTCTCCTGACAGCAGGACTGATGTGTCCAAAGACAACACCTACCTACTGCTGACCAAACTGGGCATGAGGCTCGTACACCTTAAAAGTCTTAGACTTAAATTTTATCTATCAAGGAAGAAAAGGTCTGGCCACACAGTTTTCTAAACAGGGTGAACTGGTCAAGGCTTTGTTGAGGGCCAATATGTCAATGTTTGAATTTAATTCCAAGGTTCGATATTGGTAGATGTGTGGCATTAAGTTCCTGTCTACCTCCTGTGACTTAGAGGTTTTCCAGTGGGTTGACTGGAATTGTTCTTGGTCTCTGAGCTAGTGCTGTGCAGTGGTCTCACCCACCCCAGTCCTTAGGCAGCTGTAGGTCACTGTGGTCTTTGATCTCCAAGCAAAGTGCCCATGCAGTCTTCTGGGGATTTGCCTATATTTAAAGGCCTTGGAATGATGACAAAAATATGATTCCAGGAGCCCAGACCACTCGAGAAGGGGTGAGAACTACACAGAATAGCTTACGTCCTTACTTTTCTTCCACTCCCCTTTTGAACACAGCCCAAAAAATACTGTCTTTTGTGGGAAACAGGGGAGGAAAGAGCACAGGAAAAGACAAGAGCGCTCCCCAGAAGCTCAGAGCAGACATAAGGAGGCACATTGTTAGCAAGACAGAAGCCCTCCAATGGTTATATGAACTTAATGATGTCATGTGCATGACATCTGGGGCTCTATGCAACCTGTGCCACACCTGTTAGAAACAGGTAGAGGAGCACAGGACATATATAAATAACAGGTGAACATTATAATAGTGAAGAAAGGAAGATCCACTTTAGATCTGAATAAAATATGAGAAATAGCAGCAGGTGGTTTTTAAAACGCTGTGTGTTCAATGAAGTTGCCCAGGCTCCTCTCTTGTTTATAAGTTAATCTTTTCAAAATTCAAAGTAGAGCAACCACATAAAAGCAAAGTGACAAACGCACAACTTGCTGACATCTAAAATTATATCCCTGCCTCCTCGTGCCTGCTCTACAAACATTTCAACTGCCTCACCGTGTCTGAATGTGGAAATTGTTGGTAGTTCCAGTGTGTTCATAGTCGTGGATGGCAGCCGAGAAGATTATTGCAAAGATCTCCAGTTCTGTCAGCCAGTTCTGCAAGGGAGATTCACAGCAATCAGATAATCATCTCTCGCTCACACAGCTTCAGCATGCTGACAACATACTCACCTCGCTACCTTCCACCCTATGGCTGCTGGCTGCTGCCAAATAAGTGTCTATGCCAAACATAGAAGTGATGGGGGCTTTTCCTCTTTGAGGAGACTATGAACTTGTAGTTTGAACACAACACTCAAGGTTGGAAGAACTATTACTCTGATCCAACGTTCCAGGAAGACAGCAACAGTGAACATGAAGAACTTAAAATGTCCTCATCAAATAGCCCTCCCACTTCAAAATAAAATTCTTATCTCTCTTTCCTTTCCTTTTCCTGTCCCTCCCCTTCCCCTGGGAAAAATTCAATATAATACCTTCTCTCATTTATACAGAAGTAATTAAAAGTTTTAATACAATATCAAGTGTGGGAGCTAACCATGATAAGCTAAGTATGGGCAGGTCACCCAAAGGAAGTTCTTTACTTCCAACCATTATCACCTGCCAGAGTAGGACTCAGCCATTGATAAATTTAATAAGAAGCCTGGGTCTCAGTAGTTTAACCCTGAAGCAGTGCCCAATTGCAGGAAGAACCACAAGCTGAGATTACCTGAGCACCACCCAAAAACAGACCATCTAAAGGAAATGCCTAACATTCCAACTGCAGTAGATAGGACCACCCGCCAGAACACACTCACCAGGACACCCCTAGACAAATGTCAGCCAATCAGGGGTCCTGAACCTCAGAAGCCCCTCACCCTCACCTTTACTACTATAAAAAACCCAATTCTAACTGAGCTCGGGAGCTCTCCATTTATTCTAATACGCTGGACATGTGGAGAGACTGAGTTTGCAAACTTACTTAAAATAAAGGCTCTTTGTTTTTTACATATGGGACTGGGTCTCCTTGTTGGCTTTTGCGGGGACTTTGCAGATTTGGGCATAACATCAAGCACTAATAGTAAAGGCCCTAATGTCTGATTATGGGAGAGATGTCTACTACAAGGTGGAGAGACATATACAGAAACAAGACAGTTTTCTTCCTTGTACAGACTGATGTTTGGAGGGACTGATTCCATTTGCACCCTGGTTTCGTAGTTTGTCAAGTCTGTCCAGGGTCCAGCAGAATTAGCAACACCTGGGATATAATACAAATATGAGCAAATTCTCTGGCTCCACCTAATCCCACTGAATCAGAATCTGTAAATTGAGGCTCAGCGATCTGTCTTCCAGATAATTCTGAGGCACACCAGGGTTTAAGAGCCACTGTGCTGTCGGAAGTTCCCTTGACCGAGTCCTACTGAACGGCCTCTGTGGCTCACAGGTACTTCCCATCCCTGTGTACCCATTGCTTACATCTCAGTAGCACAACATACGCGACAACTACAAATCCACAGAGGACTGTAAAACTTTACAATCTCCACTCTGTTTCCTGTGGTGGTTTGACTAGTCCCCAAAGGCTCAAATATTTGCACTCTTGGTCTCCAGTTGGTGGCAAGGTTGGAGAGGTTTGGGATGAGTGGCCCTGTTAGAGGGAGTCTGTCACTGGAGGGGGACTTTGAGAGTTGAGAGACTTGAACCACTTCCCGCTGCTCTGAGACTTCTTGCCTTGTCCCTACTCCATGGATTCATCCCCTGAGAACTATCAGCCAAAATGGACTCTCTCTTCCTTAGGTTGCCACTGGATCGTGGTGCTTTGTCAAAGAAACAGAAGAGTAGCTCATGCACTTGGTAAGTACTTTCAAGTTCCCACTTCACTTTGTTTAAACAAAAAAGTCAAGAGGACATGACTGGCGGGAGAGAAAATAAGTACCCAAACCCACAAACTCAGAAATGAGCCCGTGATCTTAGTATGTGAGGTGTATTTGTATGACTTAAGTTCTTCCAAAGTGATTCAAAATAATCATATATACTTTGTAGTTATCCATTTTAAGTGTTTCTTTCAAATAATTGCTAATTTTGGTTATTAACTAAGAAAAATCTTGAGAACTCTACAATCTATGAAAAATGACTTCACATTAAGGTAAAGAATAAAGAGTGGGAGTTGGTACTTTAACAAATTATTTCTAGCAATTTGTAGCACGGAATTCAAAGAAACATCTTTTCCACAACTCAATAATGTGCCTGAAAATTACAAACTGAGGTTCAAGGAATGGAAAGACAACAAAAACAGAATAAGAGAAAAAGTATTGAAATGAGATGAAAAAGAGATACAGATGGGCTGGTGAGATGGCCTATCAGGCGTGCCCAATGCCAAGCTGACAGCGGGAGTTCAGGCTCTGCAATCCGCAAGGGGAAGTCACCCTCTGACCTTCACACATGTGCATGCGCTCATTCACACACACGCACACACACACACACACACAAATACACACAGTACACACATGCACATACACAGATGCAAACACAAACGTGCATAAACACACATACACACAGATATACACACAGTACACACACAGCACGCACACATACACACAAACAGATACACAGTACACATGCATATACGTACAGTTTTACACACATATACATATACTTTTACACACGTGTGCATACACACAGATGCACACACATATACACAGATGCATACACAGTACATGCACACACACACACATGCATGGAAGCACATGTACTGCTGTGAGAGAGTAAGTAAGCAAATGTAATAAATAAGCTATTAATGAGGAAAGATTGCAGGAAAGCTGAAGCTGTCTGTCTACAGATGTCAAGAGCCTTGCCACTGCTTCACATAGGAAGGCTCAAGGTGCAGCAGAACTTATCTTGGGTGCTTATAAAAAATACTATTTTTCTATCTTTGGAAGTTTTATACATTTATACAATATATATTGATTATCTCCATCTACCAACTCCCCCACTCCCCCCAGCTTCCTCTACCTTGTCTTCCTCCTGCTATTATATCCTTGTTTTTGTCATTGTTGTTTGTTTTTAAAAGACTATTTATTTTTGCTATATGTATACAAGTATCTTGCCTCCATGTGTGTCTGTTTGCTACATGTATGTACTGCCCACAGAAGTAAGAAGAGCCATCAGATCCCTTGAAACTGGAGTAACCGAGATTGTGAGCCATTATATGATTGCTGGGATTTGAGCTTAGGTCCTCTGGAAGAGCAGCTTGTGCTCTTAACCACTGAGTCTTCTCTCAGGCCTCTATAGCCTATTTTTTTGTTTGTTTGTTTTTTTGTTTTGTTTTTCAAGACAGGGTTTCTCTGTAACTTTGGGGCCTGTCCTAGAACTAACTCTTATAGACCAGGCTGGCCTCGAACTCACAAGCTGTGCACCACCACCACCTGGCTGCCTCTTTTTAAATGTAGAAACCCACATACCTTTCACATGTTCACAAAGGAACTAGCTGTGTAGTTGCTATCCCCACAGAATGAGAAAATGAAACCAGAGGAAACTCAGGATTCACCCAAGGTGAATCCAGTTGTTCATATGACAAGCCATATAACATATTTTCCAGAATTCTCACCCATTATCTGTAGATTAAATTTCCTTTGTTTATATTCTATATTCATTTAATTTTGGGTAAACTTATGCATGTATAAAATTATATGATACCTCTTCTTGATATTGTCCATATATATAATACTTATTTTTCCTTTTTTTATTTTTTTTTTTTTTGGTTAAAGGGTCTTATAGAACATGCTAGCTCAAAACTCAGTATGTGGTCCAGTCTAACCTGATCTCACAGAAATCCTTTTTGTCTTAGCCTCCTGGGTGCTAGAACTACAGGCTTGCACCTCTGCAAATGGCCATAAAGGTGTATTTTCTTCCTTAATACTATATTATTACTAATCGGCTTTTGAACAATTTCCCTGTATACAAGTCTTGTTCTAGTCCTATACCAAGTCAATGTCATGTTTTACAATAAGATGGTAGATGGGAGTTAGCATAGAACCTAAACAAATCCAAATCACAGAACATCAGGAGTCTAAGCATCAGAAAGCCTGCAAAGGAATAGTTCCCACATTACAAACATCAGGCACACTTTCTTCCTGCCCAAACACACTAATGGCTACTCTTAGTTATCACCTAGCTTCTAATAAACCCAAACAGCAAGGGATCAAACAGGCATACAACAAAATCTAAACTGCACCTTTGAAGCTCATTGTAAAACCCAATCCTTGAGATGATCAGTGTGCATATGGGCTTAGGGATAAGAAGGGGAAAAATGATATCAGGGAAAGGAAACAGGAGGGGCATGAAACAGTTTCACAAAAACAAGCCTTGCTGATGGTGACAAGAAAAGCATGGAGTGGAGGAGGGCATTTTCAGAAGCACCTGTCCATCTTGAGCAATGGAATGAGTCCCTGGACTGAAGTGGGAATCAAGGCAGACAGGGACCTCAAACATCAGGCATTGAAAGCCAGAGTGAGTGAGGAATGTAAACTGACTCAACCAGCAGTGGTGGTTACACCCAGAGAGTCTCCGAGCCAGCCCAGCACTCCAGGAAGAGTATTTGTCTGAATAGAGAGAGGGATGAAAAGTTCTTACAGTGCATGTAAATAACTGAATTGCAGTAGATATGGATAAAAAGAAGTTACAGCCAAGAGAACAATGGATTACCCATGGCCTCCAAACACTGAGTCAAGAGCCAAACACTTCCTGGGTGGTATCAGATAGCATCCTTGGTAAAGGAAAGATGGACAAGGCAAAAGAAGCCATTTTGAGGAAAGTTGGGATTCATATTTTAATGAGGCTCAAATTTCCTTGTATTTTCCAACTTAATGACTGTGAATGCTAAGGTTTTGTGTCAAAATATAAGCAATCAGAAATTTAAGTTCCACAGGCATTTTGTTGTAGGATTATCTGACTGTGACATTTCCCGGTCTTCCAAATTGATGTGTCACAGCTTCATTCACGGTCAGAGCTGCTTTGACACCTGGACGTGGTATATTTTGGACTATGACACCTGTGGTTCAGCAAAGCAAGCCCTGTGCTTAAGTATGTGGGTGAGTGAGGGCAACTGTATACAACAGAGGAAATCTGAAGGAAATGGACATGGATGGGTCATTTTCCACTGCTACAATATACATTACTCTAAGTACGCTGTGATGTCGCTGTGGGAACAGCATTTTCTATTTTTACAATATTGTTCTGATGCCTTCAGAAATCACCACAAAAGGATGGTTGAAGAACATATCATGAGCACACACACACACACACACACACACACACACACACACAGAAGGGGTGAGTCATGAGAAGACTGATGAGTAGATAAAGTGTCATACAAACATTCTTAAAAGACCCAAGTTCCATTCTTAGCACCCATGTGAAAAGTCAGGTATGGTGGTTGTGATATGGGATTCCCCTCTGTATGCTGTCAATGTTTTATTTCATTGGTTAATAAAGAAGCTGCTTTGGCCTATGGCAGAGCAGAATAGAGTTAGGCAGGAAATCCAAACAAAGATACAGAGAGAAAGAAGGCAAAGTCAGAGAGATGTCTGTAGCTGATGAAGGAGAAAGACGCCAGAACCTACTGGATACTATGGACCTACAGGCTGAAGATAGATGTCCCAATGTGACAGAAGAGCTTTGGGTGACTGTCCAAGCAGAGAGATGTCTCTGTCAATTCTAGAACTTTGGATGTTGCTTAAAATATACTTCCTATTTACTTAGGTAATATTATATCCTTCTGGGGTCTTTGATGGAGTTGAAGATAGATATAGTTTTCCTAAGTTATAATAAAAGATAAATTAGATATAAAACTTTAGATTTACAAATATTGTAACTGTAATTGTTGTTTGATACCTATTTTGTTATTTGTAATTTTACTATGTTAAATTACATAAACATTCCTTTTTATTTAGACAGAAAAGGGAGATGATGTGGAATTCCCCTCTATATGCTGTGAATATGTTTTATTACCATTGGTTAATAAAGAATCTGCTTTGCCCTATGGTAGGGCAGAATATAGTTAGGCAGAAAGTCCAAACAAAGATACAGAGAAAAAGAAGGCGGAGTCAGGGAGACGCCATGTAACTGCCAAAGAAGAAAGATGCCAGAACCTTACTGGTAGGCCACAGCCTCATGGTGATACATAGATGAGTAGAAATGGGTTAATTTAATATGTAAAAACTAGCTAGAAATATGCCTGAGCCATTGGCCAAACAGTGTTGTAATTAATATAGATTTTTGTGTGAATATTTGGGTCTGGGCAGCTGGAAACAAATGCTCAGTCTCTGTTTATATGGCTGTGATCCCAAGGCTAGAGAGATAGAAACATTCAGGTCCCTGAGGTTCACTGGCCAGCCAGTTTAGCCTAATTGGCAAGCTCTAAGCCACTAAGAAATTCTCTCTCAAAGACAAGGTAGAGGGGCCCAATGAAGGACACCTGAGGTTGTCTTCAGTCCTTTACATGCTCATACACATACCTGCACCTGCACACACACACACACACACACACACACACACACACACACACACCTGTGCATATATGCACATGCTACAAATAACTGAGCACAGTATGTCATTGGCTGTTATACCATTGATTCCAAGGATAACTTGCATTAGCATAAATGCTTCAGAGATTTTTTTTTTTAGAGTTGATGAAGCTGCTTGATTCAGGTTTATATTGCACAGGATACTGTGTACAATAGTTACTAAAAAACATGTTGACTAGATGAGCTCAGAGCACTATTCTGCCTCTGCTTTAATTTGCTCTACATTATTATGTTCAAGTATATACTCCTGAGGATTCTGAGGTCCGAGGAATTCTTTTTCACCAAAGATATTGCAGAATTATAGCCCAATACCTAAATGTATGGCCATTGGTGTCACACCTGGGGAACTAGAGAGACTGGCTCACTGTTTAAGAATACTTGCTACTTTGGTAGAGGATGCACCCACATGGCAATTCACAGTTCTTTGCTACTCTGGTTCCCAGGAATCCAAAGTCCTCTTCTAAAGTTCATGGACACTAGGCATGTATGGGTGTGTATATGGACACACAATCAAACATTCATATGCATAAAATTATTTTAAAAAATAAATCATAAAAAAATTAAAGAAATCAGATCTGGGGCCAGCTTCGCTATGCCACTGTAATATTTTGCTATGGTCACCATAACAAAATACCATAAAAACTCATTTTGTCGGGGTAGGATCAGTTTCCCCAGACTGAAAACCACTGAAGAAAATCGTAATCTATTACACATTTGTAGAGACAAATAGCCAAAGTATATTTGTATAGACATTTAAGAAGACAATTTGTAGTAATTTTTTGTGTTAGCTTTCCATTGGTGTGGTAATTTGAATGTAATTGACCCCATAATCTGACAGGGAGTAGCCCTATTAGGAGGCATGGCTTTGTTGAAGTGAGTATGGCCTTGTGGGAAGAAATGTGTCACTGTGGGAGCCGGCTTTGAGGTTTCCTGTGCTCAGGATACCACTCAGTGTTTCTGTTGACTTCCTGCTTTTTGCAAGATGTAGCAATCTCAGTTCCAGCACCATGCCTTCCTGCAGGCCTCCATGCTCCCCACCATAATGATAATGGACTGAACCACTTAAACTGCAAACAAACCACCCCAATTAAATGCTTTCCTTTACAGGAGTTGCTATGGTCATGGTGTTTCTTCACAGCAAATGAAAACCCAAACTAAGACCATTACTATGACAAGTACCTGAGATCAATCATCATATAAAGAGAGAAGGCAAAAAAGGCAAAAAATAAAAGAAAGAAAAAGAAAAAAAACAGCCTCAATTCATAATCCCAGAGAACCTAGACATCAAAGAGGACCCTAAGAGAGGCATACATGAATCTAATCTACATGGGAAAAAGAAAAAGGCAAGATATCCTGAGTAAATTGGGAGCATGGGGACCATGGGAAAGGGCAGAAGGAAAGGGGAAAGGAAGGGAGGACAGTGGAGAAAAATATATAGCTAAATAAAAAAAAAGTCTAAAAGGTCAGATGGGGTGGGAGGAGCTCTGTTGAAGAACTCTTAACAGACATGTGGGAGGTTCTAGGCTCAATTTCCCAGTACTGCAAAAAAAATATATATATACAGTAGAGAGTTAATAAATGTTTGCAAATAAAAAAAGAAAATTTGTCAAGATGGTAGGAGGATGACAATCTGTTGTAGATGGAGAAAATATACATATATATTTAGACTGAAGTATGATTCACTGAAGTATGATTTTGACTTGACTGGCTGCATATTTAAGCTTAACTTTGAATTAAATATGTTTAACTTGATTTGTATAAAAATTTATAATTCAGAACTTTTAGTCAGTGGTTCTAAATGGATGGATTCTTTGATGACATGATAGAAGAATTCACTCATTCACATGAGAAATGTAAAGAAGTACAGATATTCCTAACACAAGTATACATGCACATGTGGACAGTGTAATAAAAGTTCTGAATGTCTTTCTGGCTAAGGACGTGCTATCGAAGCTGGACATGGCTGAACATGCCACAAACCCAGAACTGGGAGATGAAGGCAGGAGGAGCTAAGAGCTCTCTACTCAGTCCACAGAAACTGGCAGCTTCAGGCTTTGCTGACTCCCATGGGAGGCCCTTACACTTTCTGAGGAGTGGATGGGGAGTGGGGTGGGGAGTGGTGCGGAGGTGGCAGAGGAGGAAAGGGAGGGACGGTGGTTGGTATGTAAAATGAACAAAAAAATTTAAAAATTAAAAAAGAGAGGAAGGACAAAGCTGAGCTGTATACTTAGTAGAAGAGCAAAGGGCCAGGAAGGAAGCAGAAGGAATTCTGGGTCTCCTTCTTAAAGACACCAATCCCACTGTGGGAGCTTTGCCTTTATTACCCCATTACTTCTCAAAGTCCTCGCCACCTAATCCCCTCACCGTGAAGTAGTTTAACAGAGTACCCAGCTCATAACAAGTGCTCAATAAACCTGTGAGAGTATGGTTTGAAACTGAAATTCCATTGACATATTTGTCATTTTTATTATTAAAAATCACCCATTCTGTTTTTATAGGTTTGTTGATGTTTTAGTGTTAGGAAGATGAAAACCTCTTTGTTATATACTATTCCTTTTCAAAACTACCTTTTTCTAACAGAAAAATACACATTTTGTATGGATTTATCAGGTTATACATTAATTTTTTGAGAATTGAATTAGTATTTATTGTTTTGATGAAAATTGGAATTCATACAACAGAACAGTTTCCCATTTAAAGCACAACACATTTATCTACTCATTTAAGCATTGGTTTTGAGTTCTTTGTGTTTTATAGTTTTTCTTTTTTCAGTGTTGAAGTTCTTTATAGATAATCATACATTTTTTTTAAACTGCTGAGAATGTACTTCTTACATCATACTTATTAATTTCTGGTACATGAACAGCTCTTGCAAATTTTCTCAGCATTTTATCCTTTTAAAATAGCATATTGTATCACATGGGTTCTGTAGAAAAATGTTTAGTGATGTCTTTGTGTGTCAGTCTGTGTCTTCATGAGTCCATCTTCACGTAGACACGCCTGCATCAGTCCCCATCTTCTTGGGCCTCAGTGTGGATGCTTCTTCACCAACCCATGTCTTCACAGGTCTGTCTTCATGCAGTCACCTCTGCATCACTCTAGGTCTTCATGGGGCTATTTTGGTGTGGACAATTCTGTTTTATTCCATGTTTTCATGGGATTATCATTTAATATGGCTTTTGGTCTGAGTTTTGGTAGAAACTCTTTATCTCATAAAATGAGTCCTCTCTATAACATTTCTATAATTTTGAAATGGCTTCTTAAATATTATTTTTTCCAAAATGAGCCTTTTAATAAAAACTAAAACATGATGATGAGTTTTGGGGAAATTCTACAAAAATCTAGTAGTAATACTTCCTAAATTGAAGGAAGGATAATGTCAATATTTTTGATATTTTACTCCTGGTCATCTTCAAGGTAAAATCTTTCTCATGTTGCAGACGAGAGGAAATCTAGGCACAGAGAAGTACTTCATCACAGGTTACAATATCGGTAAGTAACTAAGCAGGGATTTAGATGGAATATATCAAGCTTCAGGACCACTCCTCCCACTGTGTTCTAAGTTGAATACACTGAGCTACTCTACTGAGCCAATGAACAGGAAAGACAGGTATGTACTGGATTTGTGGTTGATTTGCTGCAATTTCTATCTTATAAGTGGTGTAGAGAGACCTGTGAAAATGGATTGCCACTCTCTTAACCCAGAAAATCATACAAATCACAAGATTCAAATCTTTGTTTTCACTTTTAAAATGCACATGAACCTTCCCAGTCCATCAAGTGTGTGCATATCCCAAATGCTACCCGCATTTTCAAGATGCCATTCTAAAGAAGCTGTGTGTGCCATTCCCGTGACTGGTTTGCTTAAGTTTTTCTAAGGACTAACTTTAATATTTCCAAACTTTCTCAGTATTTCAAACTTTTAAAATAGCATGTCTCATTCCCTGAGATTTGTAGAAAAATACTCGGCGTCAGTCCGCAGAGTAGTCCCAGAATCCCACACTGGTGGGGTCAGAAGCTGTGCTCAGTTCAAAGAGTGTAGCTGGATTTATGGTCATTGACACAAAAGCAGCACTCAATTTTTGTTGAATGTATAGAGAGCAGGTTTAGATGCAAGATTCCCTTGTAGCTGAATATATCCAGGTCAACAAATGTGAGCCCAAAATACAGTGTTCATGGTTCAGTTAACCCATGCCACACCAAGATGATACTCACTGAGAAGGGACAACCTGTTCCTAACCCATAGGAGGGGACTTCACAGAAGAAAAGGATACCCCAGAGCATAGTGTAGAAATTAAATATATGGCATGGGGATAAATTCAGTTTCCAATAAGTTCAAATAGAAGGGAAAAACAAATTCCTATAGGTCTTCTTTAAGCAATCTCAGTAAAAAGCCATTTTATTTGTCTGTTCATTTGTTTTCATTTCGTTTTGTTTTGCCACCAACATTTATGCATATTAAAAACTGATGGCTTATGGAGTTAAAGAAGACAAAGGGGCTGATGGAGTGTGGACCAAGGTGCTTCATGACAAACCAGAAAATCTGAGTTCAATCCCTGGCCTCCGCAAGGTAGAAGGAGAGAACCTGACTGCTACAAATTGTCCTGTGACATCTACATGTGTGTTGTAGCACAAGAATCCCCCCACCCATGCACTGTAAACAAACAAACAAACAAATAATAAAAATGTAAGAAGTCAAAGGCACAATCAACTCAAACAAGCTAGTTCATCAAATGGATTAGAGAAAAGACGTCTAAAACCATCTAAAGAGCTGAAAAGCAGAACTATAACAATGATATTTCAAATGACTAAAAACCTTTAGCTTTAAAAAAAAAACATACAATGTGAACAACCAGAGTGCTTCTGAAAAAGACCTAGCAGGTTAAGCCAAATATGAATTGGAGCAATGGTTGATGAATCTACTGACTATAACTTCAGAATATGTGAATATTATTGTTAATTGACTAGTGCAAAGGGTCAAAAATCATCATTCTATATGTGGAAATATATGTTTAGCTCTTGTAATTATTCCTTAATTGGTCATTTTCTATTTCACGGGGCCCAAGAAGAACATTTAAGAGAACCCCAAGCCTCTCCACAGTGAACAGGGGGACACTTCAGAGCACTCTCCATAAAGTGCTCAAGGGAGCACTCAGAGACCCCCAAGGCTTTCCATCATGATTATGAGAACACATCAGAATACCCCAAAGCTCTCCACAGTGATGCTGGGAAATAGGGTATTCACAAGGCATTCATTCATCCTGGGCTCATCCTCATGACCTCTGGGACACCCTCCAACACAGATGCGTGTCCCTGCCTGTACTTACTGCTACTCCTGTCTTATAGAGGAGGTAATGCACAGTCTGCGTGACGTCAGCAGCATGCATCAGGTTGTGGTAAGGATTTTTGTGCTTGCTGTACCCCACTTCCAGGGCCTCCACAAATGAGACAAGTGCAGAAATGGGGATCTGAAAGAGAAGAGAAAGCTTCACTCACTAAAGGTCATACTTACCTTAAGAGAAACATTAAGGTCCCTACCTTGCTCATTTTGGGGGCTGTTGTAGATCACATGAGGAAACAACAATGTTTAACAGTTAATAAAATTCCCTGTGAAACTGTCAGATGCTTTGAAAGTCTAAGACCAAGTCCCTGGTTGAAGAACAGTCAGTCTTACAAACTGGTTTTGTTCCCAATTCAGGCAACAGATGCAGCTGTTCCCAGTACAGCTTCATCTCAAAGACATTTTGTTTAAAACATAAACCAGTGGTTTTTGATGTACACATAGGCAACCCCATTCATTATTAGTGATTACTAAAGCTCTGTATTTCTTTGTACTTTATCTGTTTTTAGTTTTTTCCTCCAATTCCAAGACAGAAGAGATGCCATGCAGGATCAATGTCATAAACCATGTTGAGGAACCTACAAATAGCACTGGGCATTACTGCAGTTTATAAAATTTTTAACTATTTGTAACACTTCACTAGCAAAAGAAGACTTTCCAAACTGCAAACCACCAATAATAGACTATTGGGTGATAAAAAGACATAGCCTGTTCCTTTCCCAAACACACTACCACACTGTGCTTCCCCATATTTCTAATGCATACAGTGACCCCTTTCAAAGAGTGTGACTTTGAAGAAGCCACACCAGTGGCAGCTTACATCTGTCTCACAATCATTTTATAACCTAAGTTTTTTGTGTCCTTTATGTTTTATCATATTAAATACATTGCATAGTATATGTTCATTTTCTCAAATAAAAAGCACGGGCTTCAATACAGCCCGTAAGAACATGATAAAGACTCACTCTATCCAGAGACATCAATTTTTGTGTGTAGAACAACCTGCATTTTCCAGAAATACATCCCATCCATATGATGCTTGAAGTCTGGGAGATCAACTGGACAGAGGTTCCCTTGAGAATCTGCCTGACTTGAAAAGGCTGTGCAGTGTGATGACTGAGGGGCTGACCCTGGAGATGACCCATTCTCTTTATTTAAGACAAAGAATTAATCTGAAGCATGGGTGGCTGTGAAACACCAATATCTGTCATGGATAAGTGGGAGTTTTGTCTGAATGTGGCACGGTGTGAGAAAAGTTTATGGAAGCTGCTGAGCTCACAATGTCTCCGAAACTACCTCCCAGCCAAGAGTGGTCCATAGTACACACAATCATGATGCAGTGAGATGAAATGCCCATTGGTGGGCGGCACCTATGGCAGGCCCACCGGAATGATGTTCACAGTTGCCCACAACAGTTTCCTATGTACTTAGAAGGATCCCCTTGGTCTTGGCATAGAAGTCACATAAGGATAGATAAGTGTACGCTGTTTATCTTTTTAATTAGGTGCTGACCTTAAAACGGCTGATCAGGTCATAGCGTGTGAGTAATTCATAGAAAATGAATTTCAACGCGTGATCTCCACTGGCCTCGTTGAGGGAAAACACATCGAAGGACCATTTGTCTACATCCTGTAGGACAGAGCAGGGAGAAAACACTATTAGTTCACATCACCTATGCAACTGCTAATCTACCCATGTTTGAGTCTTCTGGTAGCCCACACCTGCGACTAAATAGCTCAAGACTCTAAAGAACTCTCAGGAGCCGTCCAGTGTTGTGCCACAAAAATACTTACTGTTTTTTTTTAAGAATTTTATTATTGAGAAGAAGTATTGACAGACATCATGACTGGTAAAAATATCAGTAATTTATCAAACAAGTCTTAGGTGGTATGACTAATCATACTTCACAGATGAAGAAATGGAGAAATACCTAATTCCTCAAAGGCCTGTTGGAAGCACAGGCTTAGGACACGAGTGGGATGAGAACACACATGTCTTCCCCACTGATGCCCCTCTAGGCTCCTTCCTTCAAGCCCATCAGCTGCCACTCTGAGTGCAAACCCAGTGGGGCACCTCTCCAGACACTCTCCAACCTGCTAACATACTGTGTAATGACATCTTCTGAGCCCAGAGTTGACACTGTTAACTCACTTCAAAGTGTTGAGAAGCATGTATGATACTGAAGACCAAAATGGAATGCCACTTCAACTTCAACGGCCAGCATGCGACCAAAGAGACAACGTTCACTTCAAGAACAGAAAACAGGCTCTCTGGAGCCACAAATCCGGTGACAAATTATCCCTATTGCTCTAATACTTCAGTGAAAGAAGTAAATGTAAAAAGTGAACTGGACATACACCTTATAGGTCATCATGAAGTTCATATTCGCTCACAAATACTGGCTCCAGAATACATGTAAACATCATCTTCTGTGGTTCTGACACAGCAACACCAGCCACTTGTGGACATAATAAACAAATGTGTGCTTAAATCATAGTTAAATCAACAGGCATTTGGTATCCTCGTCACACCATGGGTATTCCTTCTGTAGTTACAGGACATACATTGACTTCCTCTTGATAACGAAGACCCATGAGAGATCACATAGACTAAGGCCAGGGGTTGGTGCCTCTGGCATCAGAAACTATCTGCACAAAAGAGTCAGGGTATCCTCAAATGATCCTGTAATCCCATCCCCATGCTGTTGCCACACCTACCCTTTCCATCCATCATGTTCAGCTCAAGACTGCTGAGAATTCTTCCATGGAAGCCAAGCCACATTAAAGCAATCATATAAGGTTAAAAATAATTAAGCTTAGTGGTAAATTCAATTCCTTTAGCAATAATTACCCTTCCACTAAAATAATTAAAATTTTGATGTGAAGTGTTAATCCACAGTCCTCAAATCTCCCAACTCTAGAAAAAGTTATATTTTCCCCAGAGTTCCACAACACGTGCCATCCTGGGAGAGACTAGGGTCCAGTGTCACACATCACCTGGGAGAGACAAAGGGCCCAGAGTCACAACACCTGGGAAAGACAAAGGGTCCAGAGTCACACAACACCTGGGAGAGGCAAAAGGTCCAGAGTCACAACACCTGGGAGAGACAAAGGGCTCAGAGTCACAACACCTGGGAAAGACAAAGGGTCCAGAGTCTCAACACCTGGGAGCGACAAAGGGCCCAGAGTCACACAGTAGCAGAACTACTTAATAATCTCACAGGCAACCTATCATGTGACCTCACTGCCAACCAATGACCCTTTTAAGCCCGATGAATCCACACTGTGTGACCCAGACCTCATCCTCTAATTACCCAGTGAGGACTCAGGACATAGACTCCAAAATTTACCCACAACCTGGAACTTTGTTTGAGTTTTATTATTGGATCACTATGAGTCACGGCCACTGTCTGATCCAGTCCTGAGGAGGACACTGACAGCTCCAGGAAATGAGGAGGGAGTGGGTGTTCTCTCTGGGCCTTCGTTTCAAGAAAATCTTAACTGTTATTCTTGAACTTCATTCTTCTTCCAAGCTACTTAGGGACTCACTGAAAATACTGAGATGCTGTAGGCCTCTGAATGTTCCTGAGCCTGGAAGTTGCATTTTAATGAGCACCCAATTTATGTGCCTTAAACATGCTTTCACTTTACCAGATTTTGACCAGGAATAATTCCCGTCAAGAGAGATGGAGACCATCCAGGTTAGCACGGCCTAAGGAAACTGCTTATTTCCTCCCAATTTAAAATTATCCAAGGGGCTGGTCCTGAGCCATAGGACAGCTACTCTTCTGAAGAACAGATCACTTCTTTGCCTCTATAATGCTACCCCAAAGGCTAGAGATAAAGTAAAATTAGAAGGTAATATGCACCAAGTAGAGAAGTACCAAAAATGACACACAACCCACTTAAAACTTACAATGAGCAGTTAATTATTCTCTTACTTAGATGTCATTTTATGCCATGTTCTTACATTAACTGCAAAAGTTAACATGACGTGCCACCACGGTTATTTTAGTGAACTGAATTCTCTCAGTCTTTGAGAACTTTTTCTGTACTAGAGGAAATCAGTCATGATTTCCATATAAATACCAGCAGTTCAGTGCAAATAACCTTTTCCCCAGTAGGTACAAAGAAGGAAGAGAGACCCCATGTCTGTGATATCCAGCCCACTTCAGTCCTCTGGCGATCAAAGGCGCATGGGAAAACTGAAAAGATACTACGCTGTAGACAGGAAGTGGGTCAAGGGCAAAAGCTGTGACCTTAATGCACAGATCAGCAGAAGTGGGGAGGGCAGTCATTTGGAGCTAGCTGGTTCCTGCCCTAACTAACCCAAGTGTCTTTCTCTCAGGATGACCACGTAGACTCCTGAGGTTTCCTTTCCTTAAGTGGCAAATAACAATTTGTCCACATAACAGGTTGGTCCGCATTTTAGTTTTCACCTATTCGTAGAAAAGAAACTTCAATTTGGAAGATAAACTCTCATAAACAGCCCAGTATCAGTGAATCCACTTGTGTTTGTGTTTATGACAAAGGTAGAGATAAAGGTTTAAATAGACTTCTAATGCTCCTGAGATTTACATTGAGTGTTTCAGTTCAATTATGAAAATCAATGGCAATTTTGCTGTGGCATTAGCAGGTCTCATGAAGTGGTTCTGTGGGCCGGTGAGCTGAGAAGCATCACAGTAAACTAAACTGATGGGCTAGCCATTTGCATGGGGGTGGGTAACTTCTCACAGTGTCCTTCCTGCTGTTAAGATGCAAAGAGGAGGAGAAATACAGACAGTACAAAGAGAAGAGTGAATCCTGCACACATCTCTGAACAAAAGGGAATGAACGCCATGAGCCTACAATCTGAACGTCCCTATTGGGCGTGTTTCTTACATTAAGCTATTTAAGAAGCACCGCCCACACCCCTACTTCCACGAGCGGGTAATTTACCTTCTGAAAACTTCATCAGATTGTATTTCTTGCATGTTTCAGAGAAAGACAATACTAGCAGTCAGAATGCCATGGTGCCCCTGCACAAAGGGACGCATGCTAAGTTCAGACAGTACATACTATTAACCAGCGCAAGGCACCGGGCCCTAGCCAACCCCACTCTGCAACCAAAGTACACCAGGAACACTCCAGAGCCCCAAATCTGACTCCATCCCAGCCTGCCTCAATGACACTTTGGGCGGGGGGAGGTGCTTTAGAAGTCATCTACATAACTTCCAGTGCGCTGGATTGGGTATTACCGGGCAGGGTTCAGCCTGCTTAAAACAAAACCATGCTTGAATGACTTCTCATGGAGCACCTGGCTCAGTGCAGATCTTGGGAAAATAACAGAATGTCTCAAGGGGACAAGGGCTCTGGAGTAAGCAATCCTGTAATAAAATGTTCCTGAGACTGTGCCATGTGCTGGGAACACTGCCCAAGCCTCAACTCTAATCTCTGATTAACTCTGATTTTATTTTATTTTATTTTTTACAATTTTCTGAGTCTTTTTTTAAAATCTTATTAAATGGACTTAGAGTGGGCAATAGAGTATTGACATAATTACAACCAACAAGTTTCTTCCTAAGTTTAAATACATTTGTTGTAATGCACCTTATCTCCAGTGGCTACTGCTACATGAATTTCATCATGGCAGATTACTGTGTTAAATCAAAATCCACAGAGTTTAATTTGGAAGAAAAAACATAGGAGGTTAAAGACTGAGCACATAGTAATACTATTAGAACAGATAAGAAAACAAAAATGAAAGATTAAGGTAGAAATAATAGAAAAGTACAGAAACAAAATATTGTTTCCTAAGAACAAATTTAGCTGCACTCTGCATTTGCTTTCATGTATCCCATAAGCCTTTTCATTGGTCTTACCTTTAATGCATCAATAACAGCTGGTGGATAGCTCAACCCAACCATGTTTGATGTCCGCCTATACATTCTGGCAAAGATGGAGGAAAAAACAAAATGTGATCGCTTACAACAGATGGTTAGCCCTTCACAGATCTGCACACATATTGACAATTGATGAACACTCAAGTCTTCTGGTGGCCCAAGGAACTTTAAATCCCAAAGTTACTCTAGTGCCTTTCCTTAGTGATGAGTTACAAAGAAATTAAGGCAATCTCAAACACACAAGGCACTGGAAGCAAAACTGAATTAAGTTTATGTGCTCCACACTGAACATTAAATTACTGAAAGGGATGATGGGCTCCACCAGCACTGGTTGCAGGATGAGAATCAAGGTACGGTATTGTACTTGATGATGAACAGAGAATGTGTGCAGACGACCCATCAGAAGTACTTCTCCGGGGCTTCTAGAAGCAAGTGAGTAAACATCCCAGGTAAACTTTGAAATCACTATCATGGAATTTCTAGAATGTGTAACTGTGTAATAGGGAATAGTAGAAGAAATGATCCTATTTCTCATAGGGAAGAATTCAGTGTCAAAAAGTTGGCAAACTATGTCACGGGGTGAAGCACAATTAATAAAAACTCAGAGAGAGAAATTGGGGTTCAACCTGAAGATCCAAAAACAAAACAGCCAGCCACTGGCTCTTACCTCGACCTCAGTCAAAAATGGCGATCCTGCCTCCCGGAATCTCAGAATGAGACTGTAGCTGAGAGCTCTCTTCTCCGGTTTTATAATCCTCTCTAGGGCTGGGATTAAAGGCATGTTCTGCCTGGTTTCTATGGCAAACTAGTGTGGCTACTGGGATTAAAGGTGTGTGTTACCATGGTCTGGAAGGCTGACCAGTGGGGCTGTTTTACTCTTTGGTCTTCAGGCAAGTTTATTTATTAAAATACAAATGAAATATCACTACAACAGGGAACTCAGATCCCTTAAATAAACTGTCCTCCCTGGGTCACTGACCTCAAAACACCTACTGGTTTGTTCTGATGATATCCATGTATTTGAAAAACATAGATTAAATGATTTCTGACTTTAAAAATGAGGCTGAACTTAATCTAAATCTGAAGATGAGGATTTTGAGCAAAGGGAAAAACATGTCCTAATGATGTCATGGAGATTAAAATACCTGTTTCTACTCAGAAATTTGAGTTCTTATAATAGCATATCCAAACTACATTAAAGGAAAGCTTAGAGTCCTAGCACCTGGTGTTCCTCTTGCTGGTTTGGCCCTTGAGTAAAAATGGGTTTCACCTTTACCTCTCCACAAATATCCCAGCTTGCACTGCATGGACAATGGTCTTGAACCTGGGCTTCTCATCGCTTCTCCTAAGCATCATCCCCATCTGTCGTGTGAAGGTGGAGGCCAGCCAATCTCGGACCTCAGAAGGCACAGCATCTGACTGAATGTCACTAAGCTCATCCTCTGTATCCAGAAGTCGCCTGGAAATAAAGCGCACAACCAGAGACTGAATCTCAATCAAGGAGTCTCTGTTTGAAACAGCTGCCCTTCTCCACCCAACCTGAAACACAGGTACAAAATCATGATATCAAACAGGACACGCACAGGCAAAGGGGCAGCCGTGTTTTGGCAAGACCTGTGAGTTCACACTGATTTGTTTCTTTTGAGTAAATCGGAACTGGCTTGTCCTTCAGAGACACAAGTATAAAAATGTGTAAGAAGCTAAGACCCAACCAGTCACAGCATTGGGTGAAATGCCTAAAGACTGAAAAACATTGCACAAATCCACAACAACAGAGTACTCCGAAGCAATGATGTTAATGGATGCCAACAGATGCCCCTTTGATTCAATAGGAGATAAGAGAAACATGAACTTCTGAATTCAAGAAAATGTCCCCAAACAGTGCAGTTCTTTGTTTGAATTCCAGAGACTTATACCATTTGTGCATGTGCTTTTCTGTTTTGCCTAACTTACTCAGTCAGAGCACTAGAAAGGAACAAAAGTAGTTATAATAGAACCAAAATTATTGAACATCATCTGTTGAAGCCCTATTAAAAACAAGCAGTAAAAGTGACCATCAATATAAAGATGTTTTCCATTGTCATGTGTTTAGATATATTCATTTAGGTAAAGGGAGAAGAAACTGGTATCAAATTCCTGAAATTCGTAATGAATTACATCATTAAAAAAAATAAACCAAACAACCCATAGACTGTAGTGAAATCTTCTCAGATTTGGGTTTGGTGAAGCAAGATATCACAAACACTGAGCAGCCTGTCTGACTAGACTTTCACAGTTGACATTTCAACAGTTTCCAAAAGGAAAGCAGTTCTGTTTCTTTCAAAAATCCATTTCAGTGCCTGCAATTGCTCTAGTATGTGTATAATTCAAGAGGAAATGTTTGCTGAAGGAGCAATGCTGGGGACTTGGTCACTGCAGGAACCTGCAGATGTTGACACAGATGATGGATTCAAAGACACATTTTGGACTGATACAATGAGGATGTAGCCATCACCATGGGACTATACATCTTGCCAGGCTTTTAACAGTTGCCTTTTCTGCACTGACACCGTTTTACTGTGCATGCAGCAAGTTCTGTTGGTAATTCCTAGTTGAGGGAGCAACTGTTCAGCTCTTTCCTATATGTAAAAACTAAGGTTTCAGAGTCAGCAATATGAACTACACACCCCAGACGTGCCCTGGGGGTGAGGGACTGTTGGACAGAAAATCCAGCATTACTTTCTTAGTCTCTTTTCTAACTTACCTTGTTTCATCGATATACACAGACTCAAGCACGGTAGCGGCATATTCCAGGTTCTTCTTAAGATCTACCACAGAGGCCTCCCCTCGTTCTAACTGCTTGACCAAAGACCGTAACCTACAGGGGACAGGATGACGTCATTAGGATAAAGGAATCAAAGAATAATTCTAAAACTATGATGGCATATATTTTTATAGTTTCAAAGATTGTTTTTTATTCCAGTAAAGAAGGAAGCTACAGTGTTAAAATAGCAATTTATAATAAAATAATAAAGTAAGAACAGAAATGTTCTCACTCCAGGCCCTCACTATACCCAACATTTTGTAGTACTCATTCATTGTTATGTCGGTTCTAAATCGTTGAGAATTTTCCTTTTCTCAGATATGTCTCTTTTAGTCTCTAATTGGATACAGGGAAGATTGACCATCACCAAACACCATCAGACACCTCTGAGACTCTGTCGAAGGCACTTTGTTCAGCAGTGGCTATAGAGAACCATAGCCTTATGGTCTAGAGATGTTCCAAGACTTATTGGAAGGTATGGAGTACTACTATAGCCACCAGGGAAAATATAGATGTAACTAAATTATATTGGTAGGCAGGAAGAATGCCCCTAAGAACAGTAATACGGTAGTTGCCAAAAATGTGGGTGGGTGGTAAACTGAGGATTTCAGATCACCCAAGAGAAGGAAGAGGCACATTCTCCATTCTCCTTACATAGAAATCATTGGAACAGAGAAGGACAGTGTGTGAGGTGGCAATGCAATGCCTGTAGGCGATCAAAACACAGTACCCGGGGCTGTGGAGGACAAGTACCTCTTCAGAATGTACTAGTAGGACATAGTACAGACCTGGAAAGTCAAATGTGGATTTGACATTTGCCTCACAAAGCATCATCTATGCACATCGGGTAAGCTAGGTGGCTTCCCTGAGGATTATAAAATAGAGCACCATGCAACAAAGTTTGGAAGTTTGATATAAAGATCAAATGCCAGGGCTAATAGGTAGACTGTGAAATTCTTGGAAATTCTGTAAGATGCTGTTGATGTAATTACTGTCATCATTGTTAGTCAGAGGTTCTGTTCCTCACAGGTACCCAGACAAGATGAATCTTGGCAGAACACTTAAGATCACTGTCACACCTCCATCGTATGTGGGTTTATGCAATCTGTCTCACCTTCCTGATTTCAACGTATCCACAAGCTTGCATTAGCAAGTGAGAATAGGTGCACTACTTGAGTAAGTTTTTCTTTGAATCTGGAGCCTGAGGACATTTGGCTACCCCAAACACCAGTACTTGGCAGGTTGCACACTACTCTTCTGATGTTTATAAAAATGTCTCAAGATTAAGAAAATAATTCCTAAATCAACCTTGAAAACTGGGCAAAAATATTAGTTATCCCAATATCAAGTATCCAAATATTCCAATAGCATGGACTCCAGAGAAGATTTAATTAAGGGTAGTCTCTACTGTCCTGGCAACAAACAGAGAGAGATCTGTGGAGGTCTCTGTGGGTCTGGAGGTGGCCACCAGCCTTGTGAGCTACAGCGGCACAGGAACACGAGCCCCGCCTCTACTGAAACAAGCTCCCATAACTATTACAAACATCACCTATGTATCCACAGCATTAGGAATGATACTGAACGATCAGCACAAGACAAGGTGCTGGTGTGGGAGTTTCTGCCAGTCATTCACACTCAGGGGACAGCCTGTCTGCCAAGGAAGAGAGAGATTGCATCAAGGAGCCTGGCTGCTGTTGACTAAGACCAGACACTCTTTTTTTTTCCCATACATTGTTTTGTTTTATTTTTTCCATTCAAGAACATAATTAAAGAAATAAAATTTTTACCTTTCTTCCCCTTCTCCCGGTCCCCTCCCACTACCCCCCCACCCCTCCTCCCTCCCCCTTCTTCCTTGAAAGAGGGCATGGTGCCCTGCCCTGTTGGAAGTCCAAGGCCCACCCCATCCCTCCCGGCCTAGGAAGG